>SZWC01015029.1:58385-71637 GCA_023375785.1 Penium margaritaceum
GTCCGCAACCCTCAGGAGTACAGTCAGTGGCTGCAACAGCTCTTTCAGCTGACGCACCTGAACCCAGAAGACCTTCCTCCTGATAAAGCGCCTCACCTCCCTCTTCCTCGACCGAAAGCTGGCATCGCGGTGAGAACCAATCTGCTTCCACACATCCAGTCCAACAAACGTCTCCAACTCCTCACGAAGCTCCAGAAGCCTCTCGACCATGGAGAAGACCGATGCAAACCGAGTGTCGCACCGGTTCTTCAATACCTTGCCGCCTGTCTTCTCCTTGAGCCACGTCCTCGGCATCGCGTTGTTCCTGAAAAAAGCAACAATCTTCTCACACCGTCCAATGACACTTGCACCCCACGCAGATTTCCCCACATCCTTCATGATGAGGTCCACATTGTGTGCACAACATCCCTGGAAGAACAGTCGTGGATACTCTTCCCGCAGCTCTGTGAATGCCTTCTTGCTCACTGATGTGTTGTCGCAGATGACAGAAACAACCTTGTCCTCTCCCACCATCTCAATAGCTGCCTCGATCATGCAGGCCACGTGGTCTGCGTCCCGGGTCAGTCCACTGGCGTCGCGAGAGAAGAGGTGCACAGAACCCATGGCGTTCACAGCCATGGCGTTGTAGATTGGTCTGACCTGCCGGTCAGACCACTCGTCTACGGCTAGACTGCACCCATAAGTGCTCCAACCGTGCTTCAAAGGAGCGTCAAGTGCTTCCAGCTCCTTGCCCAGCTTTGGAAGCAGGTCACCCACCACAGTGGACCTTGCAGGCAGCCGGAAAGCAGCAGTGACCTTCTTGGAGTTTTTTATGACCTCCATCAGCACTGCCTCACGGCAGAAAGAGATGGGCAGGGCTGAGATGCACATCAACTTGACAACGCTGAGCTGGTACTTTTCGTTGTTGGACCGGTCTGAGTGCTCAATCATCGTAGACTGCCAAAAGCTAGCTGCCTTGCTGATGTCAAAGACGGGAACCTCACCCTGCAAGGTGGTTGTAGCCGTTTGCCTTGGCTGCTTCTCTGGTTCCTCATCGTCGCTGTCCACCACCAGCGTCACACCACCCAGTGCAGCCCGGGCCTCCTGTTGCTTCTTCTCCCACAGCTTCAGCCACTGGACAACCTTGTCCTTTGTGCCCCACTCCGTCCCTTCTCCCTTGTAGAGACTGACTCGGTACGGTTGCCATCCAGCCGGGGGAGGTGGGTACCGCTCCAAACCAAGGGCATCTCGGCACAGGGGAGGACGGTGAGGGCACTTGGCGACGTTAGGGTTGTTGCATGCAAAATGTCCCCGTATGCGGTCACATGTCCCGCCATTCTTCTTGGCACAAGAGCCGCAGATGAAGCCGGGATTTTTGGCATCCGTGGGGTACGGCTCACAATGCTTGCTTAGCTCTTTTGTGAGAAAGTCACCTGTCAGCGGCCGCTTCTTTGGTGGGTTCCACTTCGCTGCGTCGAACAGACTTGAGGCTGCCGAAAGATTAGCAGAACTGCCCTGATGCGAGGTGCCTGTCTGCGAGGCCATGCTAGCTGGCCTCAACAGTTAGCCAAAATGGCTAACTGTTTAGGCCAACATCGAAGAGAGAAGTGTTGTGTGACTGCCGCACTTCGGCAGTCACACACGGTGGTCTTTGCCGGGTCGAACTGCCTCGGCGACCCGACGTCGCCAATGTTGACCGGCCAGGATTGCACGGTTGAGATGATCAGTTGGAGCTGCACATCGGACGGGTCAGAGACGGGTATGTTCATGTTCCACGAGGTAACGCATGTCACCATGTTTTGTGTTCATGATCCATGAAGCTGTTTTCAGGCAGGACAGACATGACGTGACGTGGACCAAACCACGGTTACAATTGCATGGTTACACAGTGGGGTATCTTCTACAAATACGAGGTCATGCATGGATATTATTAACTGTTTTCCAGTGGATGATGGGTGATATCACTTGACACATGTCATGTACACATGTCACAATCATAGTTGTTAGAAAAAAAAAAAACATTTCCTGAAAAAACCTGCCCGAAGTCAAACTCGTCGGTGGACCCATTTTCACCTGAACATGCGGTCCTCCGACGTGTGGGGCTCCGCTTGGTCGCTTGGTGAGTGCAGCGTGCACTCGCAGGCTGCATCGGCATCGATGCCGCATCGATGCCAGTCGATGTGTCGATGTTGATGTAGGAGCCCTCCATCGAGCATCGAGGGCAACTATGTGTTAGATGGACAAGGAGGCAGGTCTCTCCACGAGGGGGGAGTGGATGCCACTACTTGAGAGGGAGACACCAGAGGACGTGAATCAGGGTGACGTCCTTGTAGCACCTTCAGTGGGAAAGGATCACCAAAGGGATGGATGAGAGAGATATCTTACTCCGGTCACTTCACACAAGGAGTCCAAAGCACTGGAGCAAGACAGAGAGGTAGGGAGCCGGCCAGTGTATCCAATACCTCAAAGAGAGGGGGAGCAAGCACTTGGAGAGGATGACGTCGAGAGAGGACAACAGCAACAACAACCGCTTCAACAACCCCAAGCAAGTAGCCATGTGAGGAGAAGGATAAAGAGGAACAATACCAACAAGGGCATTTTGACTGGTTTTACACAAGCCTTCATCACAAAAGAGGAGCCCAAATCTATCAAGTAGGCACTACAAAAGAAGTATTGCTGAGTAGGAGAGAGAAGAAAAATTGAGCTTGCCTCCCATGAAAAGCACGGCACTTGGGAGCTGATTGACCAGCCTGAGGGCGAGAAAATCATCGGCTCCAAGTGGGCCTTCTAGAAGAAGCTCACAAAGGATGGGAAGGTTGAGCGCTACAAGGCGCGCCTGGTGGCAAGAGGGTATGCCCAAAGAAAGGGGGAGCACTATGATGAGAAATTCACACCAGTGGCAAAGATTGCCTCCATCCATGCTATCCTCTCTGTGGCAGTGGCATGTGACTACAAAATCCACCAAATGGATGTGAAAACTGAGTTTCTCAATGGCAACCTGGACAAGAAAGTCTATATGGAGGTGCCAGGAGAGGGTGGATGCACCTCAAGGGAAGGTGTGCCAGCTTTGCAAACCGCTCTATGGACTGATGAAGTTCCGCTCATGTGGTAACTCAAAATGAACAGGTTTGTTTTTCTTTTTCTTTTTTCTTTTAATGGATGAACTTGGCTTCAAGCGCTGCGAGGTGGATCACACCATGTAGGTGCTTAGGCAGTCGTGGCTCCATCAAATTGTTTTCATATATGTGAACAACCTCATCTTTCTGTCATTGGATGAGAAGGAGCTCAAGAACCTCAAGCAACAGCTTGGTGGCCGGTTCAAGATGACGGACATGGGTGAGCTGAACTATTACCCAGGCATCACCATCATGAGAGTCCGCAAAGCCCGCATGCTGGAAATGGGGCAAGAAAAACATGCGCAAGAGGTGCTCCATTGCTACAACATGGAGGGATGCAACCCCATGGACAAGCCTACGACAACGTCATGTGAGCTGAGCTTGAGCATGAGCCGGAGCACTGAGGACAAGAAGGAGGAGATGGCTGGAGTTTGTACCAGTCCGTAGTTGGCAGCATAATGTATGCCGTGGTGGCGACGCGGCCTGATCTTGCCTTTGCCGAGGGACAATTGAGTAGCTGTGTTCCTGATCCGGGGCCGCTATATTGTTAAGCAGTCAAGAGAATCATCCGGTACATGAAGGCGACGACACAGTCACGACTTATGTTTCGAGGGGGAGCCCAAACTAACTCCCTTGAGTTGGTTGGCTACTCTGACGCTGAGTGGGTAGGTGATGTTGATGACGACAAGTCAACATCAGGCTAAGTCTTTGTGCTTGGTGGTACAGCGGTGTCTTAGACAAGCCGAAAGTAGGACTGTGTGACGATGTCCAGTACTGAGTTGGAGTACATCACACGCGCGGAAGCCGTGAAGGAGGCACTATGGCTGCGGCAATTGCTCAAGAAGATTGGGGTGCCTCAAAAGAAGCCAACAGTGCTGAACGTTGACAACATGAGCACCATTAGCCTAGCAAAAAACCCTGTTCTACACTGGAGGACATAGAAAGCACATAGAGATCTAGCATCACTTTGCACGTGATCTTGTTGCAAAGGGTGATGTAATGCTTGTGCACTATGGCATAAAGCACATGCTTGCTGATGCCATGACTAGGTCACAACCCAAGTACAGGCATGATGCTACCTGCATGGAACTTGCCTTGTCAAAGCCTCTTGATTTGCAGGTTAAACATGGGCAGCCGCCATGGGTGATGAGCAAGGGAGACATTGTCGGAGGTGTGCTCCTCACCATAGGAGCAGTGACTCCTAGAAGGAATTCCAAAAGAATAAGCCCAGGTGGTTTAGTAGTTCATGGTTTCTACCTCTAAATGCAAGGGCTCGTGTTCAAGCCCCACAAGTTCAACTTCTGCCTTAACTCAAGAGAGGTGGAAGATAGATGTCAGGAAGCTAGCTCAACTTCTAGATATCCTCTCTAAGGTTCTTGAAGGCTAGGGGAAGGTCAAGGAAGGTGGCACACCTTCTAGAAGGGATAGCTTAGTCCATAAGGCATCTAGAGGCTTCCTGGTTTTCTGGACACCTTCCCATCTTCTAAAAGCAAGCTGAAGAATCTATGAAGGGGAAGAACCTTCTAGAGGATGGAAGGGATGCCTTCGTAGGTGGGAAAAGGGACACCCTACCAAGGGACACTCTAAAAGCTATAGAATGTACTAGGATGCTTTGAATATGGCATGCTTTGGTGTTCTAGAAAGCTTGTATCAGTGGGTCTAAAATGTCACAAATTTTGAGCCTGGCATAAGATTTCATTCCCAGTGAATTCAGGAATAATACACTTGCACTCTCTCTTTCTGACCAATTTTCTGCCATCCTTGGAACCAGTTTCCTCCACACTTTCAGTCTCTCCAAAAACAGTTGGTGGTGTGAATCAGTCATTGCTAGGGATCCTTTAGGGTGCGCACTCACCCTCAGGCCAAAACGGAAAACTTGACTCCTGTGCAAAAGCCTCAGACAAGCCCTCCATACATCCCTACTGTCAAGAAGTTGGTAGACCTTGCACAGACGACAGTGAAAGGAGCGAGGACTATTGGCAACAAGTGGTGGTAAGTAAGCAAACACTTTGAAGATGGAGGGGGAGTGGCACACAATTTAAGAAAACATTTAAATAGCCAGCAGAAGCAGACATGGCACGATATCCAACACATGACACAGGACTGACGACTTCGACGACAAGCACAGTGACAGATCCCTCAGGCTTGGTAAGTCCCTTGTGTTGGCCACTACCTGAAGGGATGAAACCTCCAGCAATGGCTGGAGGTAAAATTCAAAAGGCAAGGACCAGCAATGATCTGTACCAATAGCCTAAAATATTTAACACTCAACAGCCTAAAGAAACCATAATATCTGTCAAATAAACATGGATTTAGAGGAACATCATAACTTGAAATGGCAGGATAAGTGCTCTCTTGCACAAAAATCCAACTCTTGAGTCAACCCCAAATGCGGCCAACGCTTCTGAAACCATTCTATTCTGCAAATCCAAAGGATTCAATAGTGTGGATGTGGGTATCAATCTTTAAGGTATACTTAACCACCACTTTGGTTAACAACAACAACAAGAAAAAAACCTCACGGCATCATTTTTGTTTAGCACGGCAGAGAGTTGGTGGTCCAAAGTGCAGGATATCCAACAACAATAAGAGACTAATGGAGGCTAATCAATGGTTCACCTAGCCACTCTCACATTTCCAATCAGTGTTGTTATACATTTTGAGAAAATCAGTCCACTGTGGTGAGATTCCCTTGCTTGAGAATACAACTGGAACAAAATCAGGCGTGCTGTTCTCACATGTTTTACAGAGCTTACGGATAGTTCCGAGGCACAGTAGAAACTACGGCAACTTTTTCTAGAAGCATTGCATGGCCAAATACACATGGCATTGTTGTAGAATCTTGTCCGAGAGTAAAGCTTTCTCCAAAAACTCTGTTTCCACTACAGCAACAACCTCAAACGCAACATCTGGTGAGTGATTCCAATGTTTTGCATCTGAGACGATCCTTTAAGAATGATCCCAAGCAGACGATTGGATCGACGGCACCAAATACAATGCGAAGATGTAGGAATCTATTGGCTTACAACCTCAAGGCCCCATTCTTGTTGTAGCAAAGGGAAGTCACAGTCTGTCAAAAACCCACTCTCATGGAGATGGACGTGATCAATGAGTAGGACCAATGACTCCCATGAACTTGCAATTTTTTTGGCCACACCTCGCATGACTGGTACAAGAATCAACACTAGGCCAGAAGGAGGGGGAGGTGCGCTAGTAAAAATGAGACGGTTCAGGAAACACTGGAGGACAAGGGTAGAAGACAAAGCTCCTCAGTAATCAGAAAAACTTGTGCTGACTGATTGCCCATCTAAACAGCTCACAATGCCACAGACGCCGGTTCCTAGGATTGCAAAGTTGGAAGAGGGCGACAAGACCGACCGACCAACAATACAGCTATTGGTGCAGTTTAGGGGTTCATAGAGCCACAAAACAATACCAGCACTTGTGGATGGGAGGGCCTGCCACAGATTTAACAGCAATTGAATGGTTCAGACGCTTGTTTTCAAGATAAAACCAGGTGTGTTTGAAGGAATACCTGTCCACAGACAATTAAATCCTCCAAAATGGAGAACCTGACCAACCTGACGTTTTACTTAGGAGAGGAGCTCATACGTGGATTTTTTACGTAGAACCTGACAAAAAGGGTAGGGTTGCGATAGCTGACCCAGCAGACTCGACAATGCCATCCGCTTTGAAATCAGCAAAAGTCTACAGCCATACCAGAGGATTTTGTACCATTAATCAAAGAATTTAAAGGCTTCGTTTACGATGAAATTCCTTGAGAGTTACGTCAGGAATACAGCATTGACTATCAAAAGGACTTGAAGCCAAGAAAATTACCATCAAAGGGACCAGTCGGATGAGCAACCACACGTTGACCGAGCTGAATCGTCAGCTAGATGAGATTTTCGCGGAGGGATTTACCTACATATCCATGCCACCATGTCCTGTCTTGGTGCTTTTCATTAGAATAAGACTGGTGAAAGACACGTGTAAATGGAGTTTTGAGCGTTGAACTTCACTATTATGAAGAAAATCTATCACCTATTGCGAGGGTACATGTTTTTGACAATCTCCGAAGAGCAAGAATTTCCACCAGAATCAACCTTCCAAGTGGTTACTACCAGATCCGCAGAGCAAATAAGGAAATCAACAAGACGGCATTTCACACTCAATATGGGCACTTTGATTCTGCACTTATGCTGTTTAGACTCACAAACTCCCAGGCGATATTGATGGCGGCAATGAAAAACATCGTTTGGATGTACATCAACAATTTTACTGCCATGTAGCTCAACAAATCATACTATACATGTGCATGTCACAGGAGCACAGAAAAAATCTCCAAAACATCTTCAAAGTTTTACAGGCAGGCGATTTCTACAGGAAATTCTAAGTGCAACTCTGGTCGCTGTTTGATCGAGTTTTGGGCTCACATGAAATGTGGCGGACGGATCCTGGTGGACTAAAACCTTGTACGGACAGTCACTGACTGGTTCATGCCCAAAAACATTTTGGGTGTCTAGGTGTTTTTGGTGCCATGCAACTACTGTTGTCAATTTGCACAGTGTAATGCCAAAGTATCACTGCCTCTCTTTAATCACACTTGGAAAACCACCCAGTGGAATTGGGGCAAATGCAAACAAGAAGGGTTTATCTATTTGAGAAATGATTTGACCTTGGCACAAAGCTCATAGTTGGGAGACCATACGGTGGACTCCATCATAGCCACCGACATGTCCAATCGAAGCATTGGCATCGTCCTCCTCTAGAATGACTGTGGTGAACAGTAACTAGTGGCATGCATGTGTTAAGTACTACATGGGCTGGAAATGAACTTTGTGGTGCATGAGAAGGAAGTTTCGGTGGTCGTGGACACGTTCAAGAAGTGGCGGTACTTCTTGGAAGGATGACAACTTGTCATCTGCACCACCCACTAAGCCGTGAACCATCGGAATACGAAGCCAAGTTTGAACTGCCTTCTCTCCATACTAGCAGCCAATGCCAGACGTACTGGGTCATCAGAGGACTGACAACACTTTTTCCCAAGCGGGAAGAGTGCTGCCAGGCTTACTGGGTTGACAAAGAAGAACTCCAACAAAGTTCTTCTAGACTACATAAGTCCTGTGGAGCAGAGCTGACGTCAGACACTAACTCTGGGCTCAAAGCCTAGACATAGCTCCTGGCTCATAGATGAGCAAAATCCAAAGAGGCGGCTCTAGCAAGGCTGCTCTCCAATCTTGGATGTAGTGTGGCCACCTCTTCTAGGTAGTCAGGCCTTCCGGTAGTCGGAGGCATCCACAAAGTCAGGCTGCCAGGCTAACATGGATCTTCAGGTGAGACAGGATTGATAGAGTCTTGGTGTGAGGCGTTGTGTGGCAGAGGAGGAATGTTGTTGTAGCTATTGAATGGGGTTTCTGCTGGAGTTGCTGGAGTTACCGGACTGACTGAGTCCAGTCTGATTTTGTACTCGGATTTTGGCAAGTTGACCTGCTTATCCTTCAGGAAACTTCGTAGTTTAGGGTTGTAGCTTCCCCCTCAAGGAATCTTCCTTCTCTAGAGTATGGAGCTTCCTTCCTAAGGAAGCTTCCTCTAGATAGTGGTCCGTACTGCTGAGTCGTGCATGTAGCTGCTGATGCAGAACTGTCCCCGCATCTTGCTCAGAATGTTATCACTGAGTGGTTCATGCATGCATTGATGCAATGCGCAGTCATGCATGCATGCATTGATGTAGAGCAGTCCCCACTCCAGGCTTTGCATGTTGCTACAAAGCCACCCTGATGTAGTCGCTCATGCAGGGCGGTCTTGGCTACCCATTCAGGTGTAGCCCCACCTTGACTAGACTTAGCCCAGTATCCAGTAGTGCTTGCTTGCACAGCATAGCTGCTGACCAACGTGGGTCAACATGCATGCACAGCCCTACTGTGCATACAGCACACAAAGACCCAGGCTCCTTTCCCCCTTAGGACCTAGATGCCAGAATTAATTCTGGCCTGCGAAGTAGGAAGTTTCACGTCAAACCGCACCTGTGTATTTATGGAAAAAAAATTGTAACTTCGTGTACAAACATCGGATTATCAAACCGATTGCGGCATGTCAAAATTATCACTCAGCGCAATTATCGCTCACCCCAACAACTCCATGACTTTGTCTTCATGTATCTCGACGGCATCCTTGTGTACCACCGCACCCTAGAGGAGCACAATGGACATCTACAAAACGTTATTGTTATTTTACAAAGAGATTTTTTTGTTTTAAGTCTTGAAGTGTGACTTTGGTCCCCGTTTGTTTGGGTTTTTTGGACACATTATTGGCAACTGACAGATGTCCATAGACTCAAAAAAGGTGGAAGCGGTTACTGATTGGCCCATGCCCAAAAATGTTCGGGACATCCACGTGTTTTTGTGCTTTTGATAGTGCTAGTGTTGACTCATGAAGGATTACTCCCGGGTATCAGCGCCTCTCCAATCTCACCCAAAAGACCACCGAGTGGAATTTGGAGGAGAGAAAACAAGAATTGTTCAACTCTTTGAGAAATGCTCTGACCTCGACGCAAGAGTTACGATTGGCAGATCCTATGGTTGACAACATCAAGGCCAGCGATGCATCCGATCGAGCCATCGGAGCCGTTCTCCTCCAAGATAACTGCGGTGGAGAACCGGTCGCGTACATGTCAAGAAAACTACATGGGAAAGAACTCAACTATGCGGTGCACGAGAATGAGATGCGCACAATCGTGCACGCATTCAAGACATTGCACTGCTTCTTGGAACACCAACAATGTATCATCTACACTGACCATCACGTCCTGGAATATCTCAAGACCTTGCGAAATCTAATTTGTCAACAAACTTGATGGATGGAGTTCCTTGAGTCCAACTTTGACTACGACATTGAGTACCAGCCCGGAAAAAACAACTCCAATGCATTCTCTAAGTTGACGACTACATCTAATGGTTGAGATCATCGCGTTGCTTGTCAAACAAGACCCGTATCTTATGAGGCTGTTTGCAAAGGGATACAAGGAGTTTGGCGGGTACAAAAAGAAACAAGATTTCATTTGACGACCCCTGTTGGCCATGGTGATTTACTTGGCAGGTCGTCGTTCCTCCAAACGGAAAAGATGCAGACCGACGGCCTGAAAGAGACAAAAATCTTGTTGCAGACGGCCACCTCATCTGTTTGAACCCCTACCCATTCCAACGGAACCGTGGGCTGATATCAGCGTGGACTTTGTGATTGGACTTCCCACCACTCACGAGGGATAGGACCCCATCCTCTTCGTGGTGCATAGATTCTGTTAGAATTCACACTACATCCTGAGGACAACCATCATCACCGCAGAAGAAACAGTGCTGTTGTTTCTAAATCAGATTGTTTGGCTGCATGGATTGCCACGTACCATCATCAGCGACAGAGAGAAATGCTTCACCAGCCATTTTTTGTGCAAATTGGTGACACAACACTACGTCAGTCGCATCCAGCTATCTACAACATTGCATCCCCAGATCAACGCACAAACCAAACGAACCAACCAGACGTTCAAACAACTTCTCTGAAATTTATGTGAGCTTGACGAAGCTAATTGGAAAGGAAAACAACTGACCGCCAAACTCGCGTACAACTCCGCCACTTCCATCACAACTTGAAAAAATTGTTTTGAGGAAGTGTACGGAAAATCTCGCACCACACCGGCTGGATTGCAGAGTCACGATAACATTTCCTCGCTTGACATTCACCGCCGGTTTTTGTAAGCATATGGGAGGGAACAGGACAAACCCTCACAAAGACACAAGCAGCTATGAAACGGGCAGCTGACCTACATTGAAATGATGGCGTGCTCAGCTGTGGCGATCACGTCCTCCTCAGCTAGACGAATAACAAACTCCAAGGACAGCACTTCCCAAAGCCCAAAACCTGCTGTTTGGGACCATTTTAGGTCGAGCAAATGCAGACCCTATTCGTCCCTCCTCTTCAAATCCCTTATAGTATGGCGATCCACCCTGTCTTCCACATGAGCAAGCTCATGCTCTACCTTGACCCCAGTCAAAACATCCTAGGCACAGACTTCACACCTCCAACTTTTGTATAAGTGGATGGGGATACAAAGAACGTGATTGAAGATGTCATCAAAAATTGACACCGTGGAAAAAAGACCAAGTATCTGGTCGAATGGTACTATTACAATGCCACACATAACAGCTGGTAGCCCTACAACAACCTCCTAGACATCGATTATCCGATCGACGGCCATTTCCACTATCACCGGTCTACATCCGCTAGCACGCAGAGACGTCGCACCTAAAAGGGGTGGATGTGCTACGTCCCTGATGTACATGAGTCCCTAGAACTTGTGAGTGGGAATTACTGTTCTTACATTCATGGCGCACCACGCGACGACTTCAGGATCTTTCTGTCGTTTAGCCGAGGGCAGTTTGGCCAATTACCACGACCTCCGATGTCCTGTTCCACAAGTTTTGGGCAGCTTTGACTACTTTCTAAACTGGTCGAAAGACGTGTAAACCACTGTAGTGACTTTGACATTTTCTCAAGTAATCATTCAAAACTTCCCCATGTGTGCCCTAATTGACTTTCGACAATAAAGGAGGAACACCATTAAAATTTGAGCCTGACAAATGTACTCTGCCTATTGTGGTTTTGTTCAATGCCTTCTCCAAACCCGGGCTCATTGTCTCAATCGGCCTAATTCCGTTATACCCACTTTTTGGGCCTCCGGATTTTCTCCTGGCCGTTTTTTTGCACCAAATGAACACGGTTGTCACTTTATACAAAAAAAAGTCTCATGTGCCCAATTTTCCCGGAGGGCCTCAAATCATGTGTGTTGCACCCACTTTTTTGGAAGAAACTCATGTTACAGCGTTCCAATACATATTATTTTGAAAATTTGTGTGTGCAATGATTTCTATTCTAAGTTTTCATCATTTTCATATCAAATTTTATTTCAGTCTATGTTCTTTGTTCTTTCATGTGACCAAATTTCAAGCATGTCCTTTCTTCCTAACATGTGGTCGCCTTTTGGGTCTACAAAACAATGGGGATTTGTTTTTTGTGCAGTTTAGAAACTGTTGTTTTTTGTCTTCAGACATGTGGCTGCTAGTCTTCCGTGTATGTCACAATCCCGAGAGCGTAGCTGGCCACGTTCACACGATGAGCTCGTTGGTAACGCCAAGGAGAAAAAAATTCCTCAAATGGGCCTGATGCCCTGAGATAATTGACCCATTCAAGGACTGTTCCGCTCATTTGCTATGCAAACAAGTGAAAGAGTTCTCTAGCTCACTATCTTATCCCCTTTGCACACACCATGCAAAGGGGATAAGATAACAAGACTGCATTTGGACCGTAAGATCATCAATCTAATGGAGTTTGACCAACGAAGTTTAAGTTGAGAAAACATCTTTTCCATCATTTTTTTGTTCTTGTATGTACGGCTTTGCAAGGTCAATGATTTTGGAAAGAGCTTATCCAAGATTTTTTTACACAAAATTCAATCTTTGTCATGTGATCTATCGATCCCACGATTGAAGTCTTCTCCCGAAACACATAGTCAACTCGAGAGCCTGATGGTTGACTGTTATGATGAAACACCAGAAATCCAAATAGTTTTCAGGACTAATCATGCATGAGCATAGGCCGCAGGTAGTCGCAATAGGACAAGGACTGCAACATGTGTTGTACAATCTACCAAACGAGCAAACTTCACCTATCAGGTATCTGCAGTTGCCATTGTACGCAAAACCATTGTGCCTACAAATATCTGTTGTGCAGACACACGGCGAACAGCGCCCTTCCATTGTGCACACAGTGCGACAGCTGCACGCATTAGAAAAATGTGCGTGGACAATCACATTGCTCATCGCACATTGGAAGAACGGAGGAAAGGCTGACAAGATCAACCCCGTTGAAGAGATTGTCCAATCGATGGATGAAGAAAAGTTATGTTTTTAAAGAGATAGTACTCTACTAGTTTTTTGTGTTTTACTTTATTCACTACTGTACTTTTGTAGTCACTGTAGAGATAGAGAGAGAGAGAGAGAGAGAGAGAGAGAGAGAGAGAGAGAGAGAGAGAGAGAGAGAGAGAGAGAGAGAGAGAGAGAGAGAGAGAGAGAGAGAGAGAGAGAGAGAGAGAGAGAGAGAGA
>SZWC01015030.1:13399-39207 GCA_023375785.1 Penium margaritaceum
GTGGAGAGACACGTGATCTCTATCATATGGGTTGGCACTGACATGGAGCGTGCTGACTTCTTGACAAAGCCACTAACACACGGGAACTTTCTAGTGGCCATTTGTTTTGTTGGGCTTTGCCCCTTGACTGAGAGTGGTTGAGTGCGGGGTGTGTCTGTGTCTGTGTCACGACTGTTTTTGAAATTTTTGTTGTGCTTATTTTAGTCCTACACATGTATGGACATGCGTACCATCGGGTCATGAGGGAGTGTTGTGACTTGTGACGTTTCCTGTCGACCTCTACAGTTTACTGTGACCACTCGGCCGTATCCATGCCTGTGCAGATCCCCGATGTGGACCCTGGTGGTACCGGTGCGTTGTTTGGCGGTGTACTACCAGCCTGGAGTTGACCGACGACCGTCCCAGAGCTCTGGACGCTGCTTGGGACCTCATGCAGTTTTTGTGCAGCACGTAGGAGTTTATTGGTGGACTGGATGGGGGCCGATTTGCATGTTTTTGCATTGTGTGTCCACCGTTTGATGTTGGATGCATGCATGTGACCAGGCGTAGCTTCAGGCTTGTGATTCCGCATGTTTAAGTTCGGACGCCGTAGCGTTTTGACATGTCTACACTAAGTTATGGCAAAAATAGTAGTTTTGGGCCGGCTTTAGGACAGACCTTGTGCTGCCACGTGCGACACCCGCCGTCCGCCGCGGCAGGTACTTATGCCATGGACCTTTCATTTTTCATCTCTTTTTGCAAATGCTATTGAAGCATTCTGACACTTTGCCTTGTGTCTCCTAGCCAGGCCCTTGCTGTTGTGTGTACGACTTGTTACTGTCGTAACCGTCTGACCAGGCATTGACGCATAGTCACCGGCTGTGTTGCTAGGAAGCTTCCACACATCTTCTCTTGTTAGACCCTTGGATTTTCGTGCATGAATTATGACTGTCATCAGAGAATGACTTAGCATTGACGATTAGTTAAGTGGCAAGTGGTTCTGAAGGTTCCTGAAAGGTTCTGATGGTATCAAAGTAAACGAGCTACACCTCATTGTGTTGTGCAGCAGAAATGCAGCAGTAGCAGCAGACGTGTTAGACACATTTGCCACAATAATCCTGGGAGTGTTCACCACGCTATGCTTCACATTGTGAAGAGCCACATCAGTAGCAGCCAAGGTAACACCACGAGGCAGCCAATGAGGTTGACGCATGGAGCAGCCACGGTAGGTCCATTGTTGCAGTAGGTGCAATAACCACCGTGAGAGAACGGTGAAAAGCCACGGTAGCAACAGCCACACCAGCAGCCGCAGCAATAGCTGGTTGTTGCTGCAAGAACAGCATCAGCAGCCGTAGTTGCAGTACCTGCCAAAGAAGCAATAACACCTGCACCAGGCGCAGCAGCAGCAGTTGCAGCAACAGCAGCAGAAGCTACTATAGCAACAACAGCCACTATAGCAGCAACCGCCACATTAGGAGCACCTAGCAGCAATAGAAAATGCCGCTGCTCTAGTAGTAGCAAAAGCCAGTTACAGAAGCCGCCGTAGTAGTAGAAGTGGCCAAAGTAGTAGAAGAAGGAGTAGCAACAGCAGCGACGACAAATAGCTCCAACAGCAAAAGCGGTAGCAGTAGCGGCGGCGAGCAGGTGCAACAACACCGTTGGAGGGTAGCAGCCTCAATAGCACGTAGCAGCAGCATGTTATAGTAGTGCGGAGCACTGCCTCGTAGCAGCCGCAGCAGCTGCAAAAGCAGCACCAGTGCACGGGCAGCAACAGCAGCAACAACGGCAACGATGGCGATCAGCTATAGAGTGCGGCCGTAGCTACACATGCGCATAGTAGCAGCAGTAGCGTGCACAGCAAGGGCAGCCAAGGCGGCAACAGCACCTGCCGCCTCCCCTATTGCAGTGGACGGGAAGCTACCTTGTAGCTTCTTGTTGCAAGGGAGCTCGTCGTATGGCGGGCCTGCGGCGAGCCATCGATGAGTTCGCGATGATCACCGAGCCCGCTGATCGGCGATCCCGCCGACAAGCGGGCTCGTCAAATCAACAAGCTTACCGCGAGGGTCAGGCCAGGCAGCCAAAGAAAAAGAAAAAAAGGAGAGGGGGAGGACAAGGGAGGTCCACGAGTGGATCACTCAAGAAAGACCCCGGGTTGGGGTACCCTACTGGCATCAAAGTGATTGGTGATCGATAATCGGTCAGTTATCGGTAACTAAAAAAAGAAATTCCTCTTTCTCCTTTTGTTTGTTTTGAAGTGAGTTTTTAATTATTATTTCACCTTTTTGGTGTGGCTTGAGGCCACCACCGTTGGCTGACGACAGGAACCACCTCATCAGCAGCTGCCACGAGAGTGACAGAAGCAGCAGCAACAGCGGCAAAGGTGGCTTGAGGCAACAGTTGTCGGCTGACAACGACGCCCAGTGTAGCATCAGCGGTGCCGAAGGTGACTTGAGGTCGCACGTTGGATTATTTGCACCATCGATACCGCGTGGTGATAGTGCAACATCGTAGCAACACACTACGGCTGAGGTGGTGGCCGTGACTTATGACATTGAAGCCTGTCTGAGAGACATTGCTTCCTTTGTATCCCTTTATGTGGTGCCTTGTGCCACTGGGATCGAGTGTGCAGGACTATCACCCACGCTAGGCTCTCGACATGAGCTGTGCAACATGGCCGTGGGTATTACCAGCGCCGTGGTTTGCGCCTGAGCCCCAGCCGTGGCAGCCGCCAAAGGCACAGTGGGCGATGCCGCCGTGGCACATGCCCCACTTGTATTCAAGGCTTTTGTGCTTATACTGTCGAGATAGGCAGCATGGCTGGCGCCAGTGCCGACAGCGCCCTCCTGGGTGGCATCACCCTTGGGCACGATCCTCCTAATCTCCTCCTTGGATGGATACATCACCGAGTGATGCTACAACGCTTTTGTGTGGAGATATGGCTGTCCTACACATGGAGGTCGGGAACCTCAAGCACATGGTCTTGCATCTCCTTGACCACGCGACTTCTGAGCGAGCTACCACCCTGGCGCTGATGCCACCTTCAACTTCATCTTCATCCTCCTCTCAATCTTGCATCCCTTCCTCCGACGATGCTAGTATGCCACATCTCTCGTCTACATCCATCGCCCTCAGCTCTATTTTGGAGGCTGTCGACATCATTCCAACGGGCAGACCCTTAGCATCTGGCGGTATTGCTCGCGTTCACACTCGTCGTGTGCAACGGCGAGCTACTCATCTTGCTCGTCATGCGCAAGCAACACCACCAAATGCGGTTGTGGGAGGAGTCAGAGGTGATGAGACCACCTCGTCCCCTATCCTCGGCTTGGTCTGATGAGTCCCCACGCATCCTGTCAATGTGTCAATCGTGGGGGGGATGGATTGTCTGCCCACGACCACGGTGGATCTCGGTATTGGTGAGGCAAGTACTGTGGAGTGCAGGATGGTTGAGGCGGATGATGCTACACAGCATGCTCAGTTAGCGGAGCGTTTGACGGGGGGGAGACGTCCGCCTCGATATCGACTCTTCATCAAGGGAGGATTGGTCCGATGCTGGGATAGAGTCGGAGATGGAGATGGAGACTGTTGATGCCTTGGCGGATGACGTGACGACAGCCAATGTTGGAGCTGCGCCTGATGACTTGAGCGCTCTCGCATTCGTCGGTGTGGAGAGGGCTTCCATGGTGCACGGAGCAGTAGTAGGTGGAGCAGATGATACAAATAGTGATTCTCGGTCCATAGCAGACGACCGGGTGGTTCTGGCAGATACGCCCGGAGTAGCTACAGGAGTGGGAGGATTCATGCTATCAGACGATGGGGAGGCTGACTCTCCACGAGCAACAGAGAGTCAGCTTGCGTGTGTAGTAGCAACTACGGAGGTGGCAGGGGCTGCAGTAGAGACATCCCCCTTGTCCCTTGTCACGAGGTTGGTGTGCCACCCTCTCCTTGTTTCAGCAACTCCGTCGGCCGTAAGTGGGGTTGGAGGGCCCACCGACGACCACATAACACCACAGGATGGATATGAAGGATAGTGATAGACCGCCAGGATGAGGCAGACTTCCTCTATGAGGACAAGTCGTCTGATGTGGAGTGGTCAGACCCAGATTCGGAGGCAAACATAAAGGCCAAGTGCACTGCCATTTTTGTAGCAGCCGCGTCACGAGCATGAGATGGCCCCTGGGTGACAGCAGACGTGCGCGTGTGTGACATGTCGTCAGTGGTAGATGAGCTTGTACTAGTCACCCCTGTAGGTGTGGCTCCCATAGAGAGCGCGGGACGAGCTGTAGACCTCAGGCTCATGGCTCCCTAGACCACCACTGCAATTTCAGCCGCCAACATTGTTACAGACATTTGAGCTATAGTTTGTGTGTACGAGCATCTACACTCCATAGTGGAGGCACAAGAGGTAGCCATGGCTCAAATGGAGGTGCCTGTGTAGGATTTTGTGGTCGAGCTCTAGGATGTCAGGAGCCATTGGGACACCATGGTTGTTTGGACACGACAGGCTCTCGAAGAGTGCATGGAGGATATGCACACACATCTTGAGGCAGTTGAGGGGTCTCTACAGAGTACACGTTTGTGACGGGCGGACCTCCAACAGCAGGTGGATGATGGGTTTCCCACCAGGGGTCGGGAGGAGCACCACTACACTCAGCGCACGTTCGATGACCGCAATGATGCCGCAGATGCAGATGTGCCTATGGATGTTGGCGTCCAACGAGTAGCTGACGGCCAAGCAAGAAGTGTGTTATGAGAAGCCGGTCCCTTTGTAGCAACCGTTCCTACAGCCCCATAAATTTTACGTGGCGAGTGATTGTTTGATGCCCACGCTCTGCCAGCAGCTTGTGGCCAGGCGGCACTTGAGTCGACGACTGGCGCAGAGCGTGAACCGAGGGATGCCCGGCACGACGATCACACGCCGAGCTCTTGGGGTAAACCTCCCACCCTCAACCCCTAGGTGTGTGTTCCAACCCTTGAGATGTCGCATGACCCTCTCCTAGCAGCAAGACCGCTGGTACTGACCGAGGTTCCCGCCGTGCGGCTCCCCCGTTGGCGTTTGCACCAATGTGCGCTGCGGAAGACTTTTAGGATCGAATGGACGTGTGTAAGGTGATGCTTGGAGAACAAAGAGAGTTGGGCAAGGAATGAATCCTTAGACTTGCTAGATCAGTACAATACAATGTACAGAGTCTCTGGTAAGATTGGCATGCCTAGAACAACCCCTAGGCTTCCTTATGTACCAACCATTATGAGTCAGCCGAGAGCTCCTCGGCGCTCCGAAGCTCTCTTCTGAGGTTTTATCATGTAAATAACACATGAATCATGTAGTACGCATTGCGAGCTTTCCAACGCACCAGAGAACGCCTCAATCCGTAGAGAAATAGCTAAGTTATGGCTGTTTGAGTGCTCCACGCGTGACCCCCGCTGGCAGCACCGCCGGCGGGGGTCACGGCCGTCCGAAGCGCCCTTCCTTGTGAATGCAGCTCCAGCCGCCATCCCGAAGCGCCCATGGACCCTAATGAACATTTTCTCATTGGCTAAGAATCCATCTAGGGGCGCTTTGGCTGCAGTGGGCAAGAAAGTCGGTCCGCCGTGCTCGGGGTCGAACTGGTACGTCTCCTGTTTTCTAGAGGTGCGCCTCCCACCTTTGCACGGCCGTATCTTTCTCGTCCCTGCACCAAACGAACCGGTTCTTGGATCAATTTCACACGGTTTTTCACGTAAAATACAATGAGAACATTAAAATATGCATATGACATTAGCATGATGACGTAATCACCACCTCGACCGGCGGCTCCCATAACATCACCCCCCCTCCGAGGGCGCACCGTCCCGGTGTGCTCCTGGTACGCTCGGAGGACCGTGTTGACAGCAGCGCCCGTGTGGAAATTGGCTTCGGGGATCCAGCAGTTGTGCTCAGGCCTATAGCCGAGCCATTGCACCAGGTACTGCCACCCGTTACCGCACCGGCGGTACCCGAGAATCTTCTCCACCACAGACTCCTCTTCACCTTCCCCCAAGATTGGTGGAGGAGGAGCCTGTCCCTACGCCGCGAACTGTGCATCCGGCTCCTTGTAGGCCTTGAGAAGAGAAGCATAGAACACGAGATTGATCCCATAGTGGTCTGGCAGCTCCAACTCATAGCTCACCGCGGACCGCTTCTCCTTGACTGGAAAAAGGACCCACCCACCGAGACTTGAGCTTATTGCTGCCCACCCCCGCTAGCTGCAAGTTCCGCGAGCTCAGTAGCACCTTCTGTCCCCTCGAGAACTTCTCGGCTGTCCGGTGCTTGTCCGCTTGCTGCTTCATCTGCTGCTTCACCTTGTGTAGCACCTTGCGTACGCTGCACCACACCTCTGTGAATTCACTTGAAAACTGCTGCACTGTGGGTAGGTCCGATCCCGTTGCCATGTTTGAGGGACATGCAGGCTGCACCCCATACACTACCTCAAAGGGGGACCTCCCCATAGAGGCATGCACTGCTGAGTTGTAGGCAAACTCAGCCACCGGGAGCTTGCATTCCCATCCCTTGCCATCCGACTACAGGATCCCCCGCAATATCTGCTCCATGGTCTGATTGGTGCGCTCAGTTTGGCCATCTGTTTGGGGATGGCAGGCCGACGAAAGAGCCACACGGGTGCCCAGCTTCTTGAAGAGTTCCTTCCAAAATAGGGAGGTGAAGTGCGGGTCGCGGTCCGAGACCGTGCACTTCGGCACCCCGTGTAGGTTGATGACGTGTTGCAAGAGGAGTTGAGCCGTCTCTGCTGCCATGACCTTCTCCGTACATAGAATAAAGTGCGCCATTTTGCTGAACCGGTCCACCACCACCAGCACCATGGTGTTGCCCGTTGCATTCCGTGGAAGACCCCCCACAAAATCAAGTGAGATGTCCGTCCAAGGACGTTCCGGCACCGGTAGCGGCTGCAGCTCCCCTGGCGCCCGCGCCCTCCGTGGATTGATTCTTTGGCACGTGTCACAGCTGCTCACGTACTCCTTGCAATCTGCTCCCATCGTCGCCCACCAATATTGGCGCACACGTGTCTTGAAGGTCTTGTCGTGGCCGAAATGACCACTACAGTGCGAGTCGTGCGCCTCTTCCAACAGCGCTTGCCGCAACGACGCACTCCGTGGCACCACAATCTGGTTCCCCTTCTCACGCTGCCAATACTAGCCGTCCCACTTTCACCCCTTCACCGTGCTTTCGAAAAAGTCCTCGTCCTCCGCATACCCATGTACAAACAGGCTGCGGATGATTGGAGATCCTGCCAGCACCATGATCGCATGCACGCCCAAGTTTGGGCGACACGAAAGCGGGTCCGCTGGGTTGATCCTCCCTGGTTTGTAGTGGATCTCATAGTTGAAGCTATCCTCCAGCAGCTCCCATCCACCGTGCTTGACGACAACTCAGGTTCGGCTGCGACTTGAGGTATTTGAGCGCGTAGTGGTCCGTGTACACCACACACCGCCCGCCTCAAGGTAGTACCTCTATTGCTTGAAGGCCTGGACTACCGCGAGCATCTCCTTCTCGTGGATCGGGTAGTTGAGCTCAGCCCCTTTCAGCTTCTTGGAGTAGTATGCAATGGGTTGCAACCCCTTCCATTGGTCTTGCATCAGCACCCCGCCAATCGCATAGTCGCTTGCGTCCGTCGCTAGCACGTACTCCTTGCTCGTGTCCGGATGCACCAACACCGGGACTTGACACATGGCAGCCTTCATTACACCGAAGGCTTGCCCCTCCTTCGCACCCCACTCCCATTGGCGCTCCTTCTTGAGTAAGTCTTTGAAGGGTGCTCCCTTTGTCGCGTGCCCCCGGATAAACCTCCGGTAGTAGTTTGTAAAACCCAGAAAAACCTGGAAGTCACGCACGTACACCGGCTCTGGCCACTCCTTCACTGCTTCCACCTTTTTTGGGTCCATGCGGATTCCCCTCCCGCTGACAATGTACCCAAGGAACTCCACCTCCTGCTTGGCGAATTCACACTTGGCTGAGCTTGGCAAACAGCTGCTCCTTTCTCAGCACTTCCATCACTGTCCGTGCTCTTGGTGCTCCTCCATCGTCCGCGAGTAGACAAGGATGTCGTCGAGGAAGATGACCGCAAACTGGTCCAAGTAGGGATGGAATACCTGGTTCATCACCGCCATGAACGTAGTTAGAGCATTCGTTAGCCCAAAAGGCATCACGAGATACTCGAAGTGTCCATAGCGCGTCCAAAACACGGTTTTTTCCACTTCCTCCTCCACGATGCGGGTTTGGTGGTACCCTGACCTGAGGTCCAGTTTGCAGAAGACACGCGCGCCTCGTAGCTGGTCAAACAATTCCTCGGCCCATGGCAACGGGTAGCGGTTCTTCACTATGATGTTGTTGAGCGCCCGGTAGTCCATGCACATCCGCAACTCTCCTGACTTCTTCTTGATGAACAGCACCGGCGTCGCATATGGAGACACCGACGGTCGAATGAAGCCTTGGTCCACCAACCCGCCCAACTGTTTTTTGAGCTCCGCAAGCTCCACGCCGCTCATGCGGTTGTAAGACCGCACCACTAGTGACGACCCTGGCACCACCTTGATTTGGTGGTCAATGTCGCGTTGCGGCGGCAGCCCCTTCGATAGCTCCTCTGGAAAAAACGTCCCCGAACTCCTTGAGCACCTCTCCAACACCGGGAGGCAACTCTGGAGCTCCCGTGCCTTCCACCGGCTGCCCCTTCGCTGCTTCAACCGCTGTAACCTGCTGCTCTGCTGCTTGTTGTGGATGCACCCATGCCAATTGAACCTGGTAACCCTTGCGCTCGCATCACTTCAGCTGCTTCAAGTTGGTGACGCGCAGTTGCTTCCCCGCTTCCGCCACTTCCGACTCCTTCCCCTCACCCCGCCACAAAGGCAAAGTGAGATTTTTCTCGCTCGCCTTCATGACCACCCGGTTGCACCTCCAATCCACCTTCGGATTCCAGGCGTGCAACCAATCCCGGCCGATCAAGCAATCGTAATCATCCATAGGGAAAGTGTGGAGCTCCATGTTGCATACCAACGCACCCATATGGACCTTGTGCTTGATGAGAGGCCTGCCGCACTCCACCACTCCGGACACCTGTCGCGCCTTGGGCGACGTCCCTGGCTGCCATGTGAGTCCCAACCCCGTCGCCAACCTGTCATTGAAGAAGCTATGGCTCGCACTGCCATCGAGCAGCCCGGGTAGCTTCCTCCGACCATTGAAACTCCCCTCCAGAATCTCAAGAACCAGCTCCAAGATGATCCCTGGAAACTACCGGGTCTCACCTTCATTCCGCAACAGCACTTGAGGCAGCAGCTTAATTGGCAAAAGCCTTTCAGGGCTGGTGCTGTTCCTTGCGGACGAAAGACTTGCAGCAGTAGCTCGTCCCCTCCTCACTGCTGCTGCCCGTTTCCCTGCTGTGCCTTGCGCTTGGGGCAATGCCACTTGCGATGACCCTCCTCGCCACAAACCCAGCACTTGCCTCTTGGTCCTTGCTGCCCGCCCGCGCCACGCTGACCGGCTTGGATTGCATCCACCTCCATGGGCACAGCCTGACCCGGCTGCTCCACCCGTGGTTGTGTTGCATAGCTGGTCCTGCACGCATTGTAGCTTACCGCGTCGATGTGCTCCCCCGCCGAGACCAACTCCGCAAAGGTCCGCAACCCGAGCACCACGAGTTCACGTTGGACGTGCCGCTTCAGGCCTTCATGGTAGCGCTCATACGCCTCCGCGTCCGAGAGGTCGTCGATCTGCGCCGCCAAGGCCATGAAGCGTGTGGTGTAGTCATAGACCAATCCGCCCTGCTTGACGTGCTTGTTCTTGTCACGTGCGACTCGGCTGCCGTTGAGGAGGTCAAAACGTGCCTGGAGCATCGTCTCGAACTGCTCCCACGTCTCTGGCTTCTCCGTCAACGCCCGCGCACCAAGGTGCACTTCCCACCCTAGCACTAGAATCAGCGATGGCTGAAGCCGCGCCCCGGCCCCAAGCCCATCCGGCAACCCAGCGGCGTTTCGCCGGCACAATGCCGACCACCATTGCAGCGCCAATCCCCAGAGCAGCGTAGGAGCATACTCCAGTCTCGTGGCATCTTCTCCCACGGGAACGGCCAATGCCATGAATTACAAGTTCACAGTGAAGAGCCACTCCCTTGCACTACCCTTGCTGGTGTAGAACTCCGGCTCCTTCGGCTTGGGCCGCTGAAAGGCAGATGCGGATGCCAATGCAACACCCCCCAACGCACTGCTCCCTTGGCCGACATACCTCGCCTCAACCTCAGCTCGCAACTGCTGGTTCTCTTGACGCAACTCGTCAAGAGCACGCCAGATCTCCTTCATGAGGTAGGCCTCGTCGTATGCCGTGGCCACCATGCTTCTGGTTGTGAAAAAAAATTCCGACCAAACGCAGTTGTGGCAGATCTGCTGCCTCCCTTGGGTCCGCGAAAAGCCGAGCGAACGTCCACGGGCTCTGATACCAAATTGTGAACCGAGGGACGTCCGACGTGACAGTCACACGCCGAGCCCTTCGCATAAACCTCCCACTCTCCACCCCTAGGTGTGTGGGCCAACCCTTCAGATGTCACACGACCCTCTCCTAGCAGCAAGACCGCTACTAGTGACCGAGGTTCCCGCCGTGCGGCTCTCCTGGTGGCGTTTGCACCAAGGTGCGCTACGGAAGACTTGTAGGATCAAATGGAAGTGTGTCAGGTGATGTTTGGAGAACAAGGAGAGTTGTGTAAGGAATGAATCCTTATACCTAATAGATCAGTACAATATAATGTACAGAGTCTCTGGGTAAGGTTGGCATGCCTAGAACAACCCCTAGGCTTCCTTATGTACCAGCCCCTATGAGTCAGCCGAGAGCCCCTCGGCACTCTGAAGCACTATTCTGAGGTGTAATCAGGCAAATAGCACATGCATCATGTATTACGCATTGCGAGCTTTCCAACGCACCAAAGAACGCCTCAATCTGTGGGGAAACGGCTAAGTTATGGCTGTTTGACTGCTCCANTCCTTCGGCTTGGGCCGCTGAAAGGCAGATGCGGATGCCAATGCAACACCCCCCAACGCACTGCTCCCTTGGCCGACATACCTCGCCTCAACCTCAGCTCGCAACTGCTGGTTCTCTTGACGCAACTCGTCAAGAGCACGCCAGATCTCCTTCATGAGGTAGGCCTCGTCATATGCCGTGGCTACCATGCTTCCGGTTGTGAAAAAAAATTCCGACCAAACGCAGTTGTGGCAGATCTGCTGCCTCCCTTGGGTCCGCGAAAAGCCGAGCGAACGTCCACGGGCTCTGATACCAAATTGTGAACCGAGGGACGTCCGACGTGACAGTCACACGCCGAGCCCTTCGCATAAACCTCCCACTCTCCACCCCTAGGTGTGTGGGCCAACCCTTAAGATGTCACACGACCCTCTCCTAGCAACAAGACCGCTACTAGTGACCGAGGTTCCCGCCGTGCGGCTCTCCTGGTGGCGTTTGCACCAAGGTGCGCTACGGAAGACTTGTAGGATCAAATGGAAGTGTGTCAGGTGATGCTTGGAGAACAAGGAGAGTTGGGTAAGGAATGAATCCTTATACCTGATAGATCAGTACAATACAATGTACAGAGTCTCTGGGTAAGGTTGGCATGCCTAGAACAACCCCTAGGCTTCCTTATGTACCAGCCCCTATGAGTCAGCCGAGAGCCCCTCGGCACTCTGAAGCACTATTCTGAGGTGTAATCAGGCAAATAGCACATGCATCATGTATTACGCATTGCGAGCTTTCCAACGCACCAAAGAACGCCTCAATCTGTGGGGAAACGGCTAAGTTATGGCTATTTGACTGCTCCATGCGTAATTGCTGCTGGCAGCACCACTAGCGGGGGTCATGGCCGCCCGAAGCGCCCTTCCTTGCGAATGCAGCTCCAGCCGCCATTCCGAAGCACCCATGGACCCCAATGAACCTTGCCTCATTGGCTAAGAATTCATCCAGGGGCGCTTTGGCTGTAGTGGGCGAGAAAGACTCTCCGTCGTGCTCGGGGTCGAACCGGTACGTCTCCTGTTTTCTGGAGGTGCGCCTCCCACCTTTGCACGACCTTATCTTTATTGTCCATGCACCAAATGACCCGGTTCTTGGATCAATTTCACACGGTTTTTCATGTAGAATACAATGAAACATAAAAAAATACATCTGAAATCAGCATGATGACGTAATCACCGCCTTGACCGGCGGCTCCCATAACACAGAGGATGTCAACTTGTGCAACAAGCAAGCAAAGCTACACTCCTTTCCGTGGGATTAGGCTACAAGGATGGAGTCACAAACTCGCTGCGGTTCCAATGCAATTTCCAGTTCAGCAAACGGTGATGTATTGAGCAGAATATCTCTAAGTTAGTGCATAGCCATAGCGGGGGAGAAGCACAAGTAATAGCTCACAGAGCTGTTATAGGTGGAAGCTCGCTAGTCGAGCTCCACCCGTCGGCCGGCGAGTGGAGCTCGCCGGCGAGTCACTTGAACTGGGGCGAATGTCCTCTGAAATCCAAAACCAAGGAGGCAAGGCCTTGCCCTACAAGATCCCATCTGACCTTTGACACCATGCAACTGACATAATCGGTCTCAACCCTCATAGCAAGTTACGTGTCAGGTGTGGCATCACAAGACCTAAACTATGTCACTTCTAGCTTAGTCCTAAAAACAGGTTTGGCATTGGAAACTAGACATGAGAGGATGTAGCCAAGCTCTGGGAGGAAAAGGCCATGC
Organism: Penium margaritaceum; assembly: GCA_023375785.1. Lineage (NCBI taxonomy): Eukaryota > Viridiplantae > Streptophyta > Zygnematophyceae > Desmidiales > Peniaceae > Penium > Penium margaritaceum. The sequence goes on from SZWC01015030.1 coordinate 26,109, forward strand.
GAGCAGTATGGAGGCGACCACACATATGGAGCTTGAGGATTGCGTGCCGTCACGGTCCGTCGCCTCCACTCCTTGCACCAGCATGCCCTGCGCACTCATGGCCACACAAGAAACATGTATAGTGAGAGATTAACACGCCCCCCTTGGACAGGAGTGCGGCAGGAATGCAACCAAGGTGTTGCAGGAGTGATGAGGATGAGAGGGCTTTTGGTGAGGAAGTATGCTAGCTGTGCCTGCCCACTGATAGCACGTAGTTCCACTGTCCCGGATTCCACTGCCTTGCAAACGAAGTGATGATCGACATTGATGTGCTTTGTGCTTGGATGCAATACACCATCATTTGCGACAATGCGACGTGCGAAAGAGCTGTTGCTATGCACGGGTACAACATACGTGTGCACACCCAATTCTTCAAGCAAACGTGCAAGCCAAATCCCCTCACATGCTGCCTCACTTAGCGCTATGTACTCTTCCTCAGCCACGCTATGTGCCACACACGCTTGTTTGGCACTGTGCCAAGACACAGCAGTCCCCCACACAAGAAACACATATCCCCCTCGATTGTGAGCTGCGGGATCACAAGCATAATCACAATCTCAGCATCCATCCAGGACAGGGCTTTTGCCAGAGGCAAACACCAGACCAACGGCAGCTATGTCCAGCACGTAATGCAGCAGCTTCAACAATGCTTTTTGGTACGTGCTGCGTGGTTGTTGGCTGAACTGAGCGAGCACATTGACTGCGCATGCAACGTCAAGACGTGTAGTGGAGGCAAGGTNTCCCATCTGACCTTTGACACCATGCAACTGACATAATCGGTCTCAACCCTCATAGCAAGTTACGTGTCAGGTGTGGCATCACAAGACCTAAACTATGTCACTTCTAGCTTAGTCCTAAAAACAGGTTTGGCATTGGAAACTAGACATGAGAGGATGTAGCCAAGCTCTGGGAGGAAAAGGCCATGCGAGCAGTATGGAGGCGACCACACATATGGAGCTTGAGGATTGCGTGCCGTCACGGTCCGTCGCCTCCACTCCTTGCACCAGCATGCCCTGCGCACTCATGGCCACACAAGAAACATGTATAGTGAGAGATTAACACGCCCCCCTTGGACAGGAGTGCGGCAGGAATGCAACCAAGGTGTTGCAGGAGTGATGAGGATGAGAGGGCTTTTGGTGAGGAAGTATGCTAGCTGTGCCTGCCCACTGATAGCACGTAGTTCCACTGTCCCGGATTCCACTGCCTTGCAAACGAAGTGATGATCGACATTGATGTGCTTTGTGCTTGGATGCAATACACCATCATTTGCGACAATGCGACGTGCGAAAGAGCTGTTGCTATGCACGGGTACAACATACGTGTGCACACCCAATTCTTCAAGCAAACGTGCAAGCCAAATCCCCTCACATGCTGCCTCACTTAGCGCTATGTACTCTTCCTCAGCCACGCTATGTGCCACACACGCTTGTTTGGCACTGTGCCAAGACACAGCAGTCCCCCACACAAGAAACACATATCCCCCTCGATTGTGAGCTGCGGGATCACAAGCATAATCACAATCTCAGCATCCATCCAGGACAGGGCTTTTGCCAGAGGCAAACACCAGACCAACGGCAGCTATGTCCAGCACGTAATGCAGCAGCTTCAACAATGCTTTTTGGTACGTGCTGCGTGGTTGTTGGCTGAACTGAGCGAGCACATTGACTGCGCATGCAACGTCAAGACGTGTAGTGGAGGCAAGGTATGAGAGGCTGCCAGTGATCTGTCTATAGAGAGTGGGGTCTGTGTCGTGACCGTAGTCGGTGGTGCGTGCATCCAACAGGTGTGTATAAACATCAGGGCTCATGGGCGTGTGCTGTTGTGGCACATGTTGTAGCAGGTGTTGAAAGCGTTGCGTGAGATGAGCAATGAATCAGCCTTGATGGAGGGTCAGTGTGCGGGCAGTGCGATCACGTGTCATGGTCATGCCTAGAAAGTTCTGTGCCTCTCCTAGATGTGTCATTTATCAGTGGACCATGAGAAGTGCTTTAGCGTGTGCAATGAGTTTGAGAGAGGGGGACAAGATCAGTAAATCATCAACATAGACAAGCAGTGTAACAAGGAGACCACTGTCCCAGCGGAGGAAGATTGAGGGGTCATAGATGCTCTGTGTGAACCCACCACTATCCAGGGTGCGTCGAATTTCTTTGCTCCAGCATCGAGGTGCTTGTTTCAGGCCGTACAATGCTTTCAGTAGAAGCCACACTCGTTCTGTCCCTTCCTCAAACCCCTCTGGTTGTTTGGTGGTCCGTTCAAGAGAGCATTCTTGACGTCCATTTGGTGGATGTCCGTGTCCTCATGGACAGCCACTCCAAGTAAGACACGACTGGTCCAATACATACCTACAGGTGCATATGTGTTTGTGAAATTTCGCCCTGGGACTTGATGGAAACCTTTTGCCACAAGTCGTGCCTTGTAATTCTCAATCAGAGCTTCAAGATTTGTTTTCAGCTTGAACACCCACTTGACATCTATGGCCTTGCAGCCAGGTTGCAAAGGCACCAGCTCGTACACCTCATGTTCCAACAATGCGTTCAGTTCTGCAACCATTGCCTTTTCCCATTGAGTGGCGTGTGCATGCCTCCTTGCCTCAGTTGGGGTCAGTGGTTTGGTCACCGTATGATGTAATGCTACAGGGCCAACGGTGTGAGAAAATTGTCTGTAGTCAACCCTGGGCAGGTCGCGTAATGATCGTCGCACTGGTTTGGGTGATACTGTTGTTGCGCTTTCTACCTCATCAGGAGGGGTCAGTGGGGTAAGACCTGGGGGTGCTTGAGTGTCACTGGAAGCTGTGTTGGCCAAATCTGTGGGTGACAACAGGTCTTTTGGCATGGGATCAACCATGTCATTGTCTAACGTTGGCCGAATCGCCCGACCCACATTCGTTGGCTTTGATGACATGAGGATGGGCACACTCACATGCTCTGGGTAGTGCTCGCGCATGGACAGCGAGGGAGCATTCCACAGTTTGTGGAACACCTTGTAGGGAATATGCTCCAAGAAGGAGGCATCTTGAATTTCGACAAAATAGTGATTTGTGGGGTCCGAAAACTGCAATGCCTTGGAGGCGTGAGACACCCCAGCAAAGACACACCAATGACCACGCAGACTCAATTTGTTCTCCCATTGTGGTGGTGCAAACCAGACACAGGCCATTGTACCCCATACCCTGGCAGACCTCACATCAGCCTTCTCTTTAAACCAATGTTCCCAGGGTGTGACAGGCTTGGGCAGTGGCCCTTGTGGAACACGGTTCCATACCCAAGTGATATACTTCACAGCTTCTTCCCAAAACCCAAAGGACAAGCCAGACTCGGTCAGCAGTGTGCGGAGTGCATCACCAAGGGTTTGGTGCCAACGTTCAGCCACCCCATTTTGTTGTGGTGTGTAGGGTGCGGTGGACTGATGTTCAACTCCTCTCATTTTCAGTTCTGATGTCAGTGTACCTAGGAACTCTCCTCCTCTGTCCGTTCTCAGCTTCAACAATGAACAACCTGTCTGTGTCTCTACCAGCGGAATCCACTCAGCAATTGCACGCTGGGCCCCTGCTTTAGTTTTTAGTAGGAAGTCCCCACGAAACCGACTATAATCATCAGTCAGAGTCAAGACATACAGTGAAGCATACTGGATTGATGGCATTGGCATGGGACCTGTCAGATCCGCAGTTACTAGTGCTAGAGGTCTTGTAGTGACAATGCCTGATTTGGGGAAGCTTTGCCTGTGGGCCTTCCCTTCCTGACACTGAAGACATGTGTTTGCTTGGAGGCCGTGTGGACACTCACTAGGGAGGAGGCCGTATGCTGGAATGTGTTTCAGTAAATCAACAACTATCTTTGTGTTGATGTGTGTAAGGCAGCGATGAATTAGCTTGGTATACATTGCGTCAATGCTAGTAAGAATGTGCACTTGGGGACGGTTGACTGTTAACTGGACGAAGGGGAACATGGTCAGTTTGTGTTAAATGGTATGCACCTTGTCCACTGGCTAGCTGGGTGGTTGCAGGGAAAGACGAGGCATGCAGTGCTCTATGGAGTACGTCCCCTTGGTCTGTTCTGAGATAGGCCAGGAATACACTGCCCATAATGGGTATGTCCCGTGGAGATCATCATAGGAAACACAACATTGTGGCCTAAGTGAGAAAGGCGCCGGAGCTCATGGGTTGTGGGCTCAAACCCCGTGACGGCCACATTTTTTCTTTGTGACCGAGAATGGGACAGGAAGCTTCTATGAATCTTACTAGAGACTACCTTGAGGATGACACCTAGCGGTCTTAGGACGCGCCAAGTAGGACTGTAGGCTGAGGTTGGCTCCTGTGGAGCCATTGCAAGCAATAGCATTAGCAAATCTCTGCAAGTACAAAAGCTTGTACCCTGGATGCATCCATTAACAGTTCTTGCCTTTGAGACTCCTCACAGAGTGTCCAACCAAGGGTAGACACTAAAGACCTTCATGCAGAATTTTTGAGGTTGCAAACCAAGCAAACCTAAGTGTGGATCCCTCGTTCAAGGGTGATATGTTATCATCGTTGAAATACCAAGAGCGGTTGGTGGTCTCCCATGTCGGGACCTGTTTTCTAGACCGTTGCTATCAGGCGCATTCACAGAGGGTTATGGGGCCACACTTCTGGTTCTAAGGCAGGCTTCCAAGACTGACTCGAGCGTGGTCTTGCAAGACGCACAAGTACAACACGGACACAAAGATCAGACGGCTCCAATCTACTCCATTGGCTCCATCGGCTTCTTCAGGTAGGGTGCACGCACTTGGTGGACTAGGGGACGAGGAATAGCTGTGTCCATGTTGGAAAAGACCCTCGAGCCCCAACGGGATAAAGCTCTACCCCTTTAGAAGGTGGTACGACCCCGAGTCCGTTTTCTCACGACGGCACCATCGTCTTAGGCGATCATCGGCAGGAGGGGTATGCAACGGAACCAACTGCACCTTTGACAACGGTCGAAGTCAGCAGCCTCCTGAGCCTCATCGGCCTAACAAAGCAGAGTAAGAGTGAAGCAGAGAAGATGAGCAACCGCCAGAAATGGCGGATCCGAATCAAGCCCGCCTTGAGGCGGGTACGTCAAAATTCACGTAGACAAGTTTTCCGTTGTGGAAATAGCAGTTTGAGATTCTCACAAACGTGCGTGGCTACCTCGACTACCTAAAAGGGACCAAGACTGCACCCGCCGATGTAGCATTGACCACGCATACGGCTGACCTGGCTGCATGGACGATGAAGAACAACATGGCTCTTGCCATACTTGTGACGTCCATCAACGAGACTCAACACTCCCACATCACAGGATGCACGTTGGCTGCCAAGGCCTACGCAAGACTCTCACGCGTGCATCAATAAAACGCCGTAGAAAACCAACTCTTCATCTTCCAAAGGTTGATGTTGATGAGGGTGAGCGAAGGAGAATCGATACACCCATTTTTTGCATTCATTTGACAACGTGCTGCAAGAGGTCCAGCAAATGGAATGGAATATCAACTCCAACATGCGTGCCATGATCCTTTTGATGGCGTTGCGGGAAAGCTTGGGGTCCTTGATCACCATGGTTGGCGGTTCGAAGGAGGCAGATGTGACGTATGAGGCCGTCGCCGAACATGTTCGCAACGAGTCCATGCGACACAGTGGCAGTATGGCAAACATTTTAGCCTATGCCTCTTGATTTGGTGGAAAAGGTGCAAGCTCTTGTTCCAATCAAGGCTGCAACGGAAGTGGTGGCGGTGGAGGGAAAGGCAATGGTGGTAGGAAGAGTTCCAAGAAGCCCGACAACTGTCACAACTGTGACAAGGCTGGGCACTGGGCTAGGGACTGCCGTAGTCCTAGGAAAGAAGGCGAGAACAAGGGTGGGAAGGAGAATAAGGAGCTTACCAACATGATGGCTGAAGGGTTGTCCATGAAGGGGGCAGTGCTCCTTAGGCCAGGGGCATTCGCCCTTGACTTGGGCACAAACCACCACTCCTCAAAAGAGAAGGGTGGATTTGTCTCCATGGCCAAATCTGACGTGTGCATCAAGTGTGCAAACGGCGGCATCATCAAAGCCATGGGCGAAGGGGACAAGATGATCACGTTCAATGTGAACGGTGCCAAGAAGGAGGTCAAGTTTGACATTTTGTACATCATGTCTATATGCAGCGGCCCATCAGCGAACAACGTACCAGATGCATCAAATAGCATGCAGCATCGCCTCTTTGTAAGTGTAGAAACGTTGGCTTGCTGGTCTAGTTGTCCCCTCGACAGCAAGCTGACTTTCAACCGTGAAACATACAAGAAACCAGTCAACCACAACACCCCACTTGGTGCTTGAAGCCCCACGGTTCCCATACCTTCCACAGACAGTACTTCCCCGGACCCAGTCTTCACACCCTCAACATTATGCCTGGCGTGTAGTGTCACAAATAGCTGACGATGCGGCAACATATGATGCAAGGCAGCGGTGTCAAACGGCCATTCATGCATGGGTAATGCGTGATTGGTGGTAATGCGTGATTGGTGGTAATGCGTGTGTGCCCCAACTTCTGACCTGGCGGTTGAGATGTGGCAGTCGGTTCTGGTGTATGTAGCTTAGTGGGCGCACCCCACCCGGATCCAATTGGCAGCACCATCGGCTGCTGTGACTCTGACATCTCAGCGTACACTCTTTGCGCCCATGCTGGAACCGGGGCAGGCGCACTGAAATAAGGAGGCATGAAGTAGGTCCCCTGATATGGTGGTGGAGATGAAGCTGCTGATGGATACATGGGCGGCTGTAGCTGTGGTGGACCAAACGTTGCCGCCCCAAAGGGTGCCGGCACCCGATGCCCTGCCACAGCCTGAGTCGCCCATGCTGGAGTGTGTAGATGCTGGGCAGGATGAGCAAGCAACGGCGGTGGCTGGGCCACTGTTGGTCGTGTCTACAGTGTAGCATGGGTCATGATGCGCTGAAGAGCAGGGCACGCCATCCAGTAGTGACCCGGCTGTCCGCAATAGTTGCAGGTCCTGTTCCCTGCTCCCTGACCGTAACCGCGACCCCCGACCCCTTGGCCGCCACGACCTCGTCCGCTTCCCCGGCCTCCCCTGCCTCCTCATCCCTACTCATGGTGCGCTGGAAGAGTGGTGCATCCTTCCCGATGCGTGAACACACTCGCTTTTGCGCTCTCATTTTCGCGAGCCTCACCTTTCAGAATGTCTTCGTAGTTGCGTAGCTCCTCAAACACCTCTTCTAAGTCAGTGTTCTCAATATCCGCAACCTTCAGCTTCCGAAGCAATCCGCTCCAAAAGTCCTTGTATGATTCCCCAAGATACAAAAGGACTGGGTCCAGCCACTCAAAGAGGGTGCAGGCTGCACCGAGACCAAGGATCCGCCGGCGAAGGTCCATGGCAACATACCAATACTCGGGGGCACCTGGCTTGGGACGAAGATTGCGAAGCTTCTCGCGCAGTGTGATGACCAAAGCCATTCCCTGCTCCTCTTTTTGCGTGTTCAAGTGTTGCCAGGCCTCGTGTGGTCAAGGCTCCCCGCTGCGAGGGTTGTTAGGGTCCTCTCTTTTGCCTCCAAAGTGGAAGTGATGCACTGAGTATTACTGGTCCTCTAGGAGCGCACAGAGCAGGGCGTTGTAGGCTCTAAGGAGCACCTGCGGGTTGGTGTTATCTGGCGGCGGAGCTAGATAATAGTTCTCGAGACCATGCTCCGCCGCCCATGACAGGAACACGTCCTTCCATGACAGGAAATCACGTGCGCCCAGCAATGGCGGTGTCAAGTCTTTGTGGGAAAGGACCTTGCTGAGGTCGTCCCAGGTCATTCCGGTGGAGGTGGCCTCGGCGCCGGCGCCGGTGTTAGCTGCGGCGTTGCCACCCGCCCGCCCCTCCAGCAAGGATTCTGCTACACTCATGGCTCCTAGCACCGTGCGTCGGAGCTACTAAAGCGACCTAGCTCTGCCGTCTGGTGGTTTTGCTGTTGAACAGAATTTCAGCAGCAATTTGCCGGGCCAAATTTGGGCCCAGATTTCTGTCGCGAGCCCGAAGCTTGTTAGGAAACGCAGTTCTTGACCTCAGGATAGCTGGCAGGCCGCCTTGGACCTGCAAAACCACATTATGGGCAGGGGAACCCCGGCCTGCCCCCTTGATGGATGGAGTGGTGCTTGGAGCTCCCTCTTCTTGCCCTTTTGTCTCTCAAAATCCGCCCTCTCCCTTTCTCTCCTCCCGCTTCCACACTCTTGGCGCAGCCTAGGATTGGGCTCTAACGTCTCAGGTATCGTGAGTGGCCTGCTAGCACAGCAGCCGCGTGGATCTACTCCAAGTTCTCCCTCTCCTTGTCTCCTTTCTTACCAACCTCGTCACCACCCTTTCTTCTGCCGCCTCCTTACATGTAGCGTGGCCTAGGGCTGGGAAAACGATGACCCTAGTGCTTTGTGGGGCCTGCTTTCATGGCGGCCACGCAGATCTACTTCTGCGCGCTACTTGGCCGCCCATTATTTTGCCTTGCGCCACATTCACCCGCTGCTTTTTGAAAGCAACCCTAGCTCTGATACTATCACAGACTTGCTGCGGTTCCAATGCAACTTCCGGTTTAGCAAACGGTGATCTATTGAGCACAATAACTCTGAGTTAGTGCACAGCCATAGCGGGGGAGAAGCACAAGTAACAGCTCACAGAGCTGTGACGGGTAGAAGCTCGCAAGTCGAGCTCCACCTGTTGGCTGGTGAGCAGAGCTCGCGATTCACTTGAACCGGGGCAAATTCCCTCGGAACCCCGAAACCGAGCAGGCAAGGCCTTGCTTTGCCCGATCCCATCTGACCCATGTAACCATGCCACTGACATATTCTATCTCTACCCTCATACCAAGTTACGTGTCAAAAACAGGTGTGGTAGCACAAGACCTAAACTATGTCACCTCTAGCTAAGTCCTAAAAACAATTCTGGCATTGGAAACTAAACATGAGAGGACGTCGCTGAGCTTTGGCAGGAATGAGCCATGCGAGAAGGATGGAGGCCACCACGCGTGAAGAGCTTGAGGGTTGCGTGCCGTCACGGTGCGTCGCCTCCACTCCTTGCACCAGCATGCCCTGCGCACTCACGGCCACACAAGAAATATGTACAGTGAGATATTAACATGGAGGGACTGTGGCTCGCGTTGACGTGCACGCGACGGAGGTCCACCTTCAAGTCCTTGTTGCGACTAATCGCCTACATGCCATGGTTACAGGTGACTGTTCGGTAGCAGTATCAGAGCTTGTCGAGCTACACACGCGCCTCGATGCTGCGAGGCTACGAGGCAATATGCAGCTTAGAAGTTGGTGGCCATACAACAGGTGAGTGTTTTGGAAGGGGCCCTCAGCGCTTCACCAGTTGCAACTATAGGGGACGACAGCAGTGACCAGAGGAGTGACCATGGCAAGGACAGTGATGACGATGACAGCGATGACGGCACTGCAGGGTGAGGCTATGTGCCAGCACATCTTACCAGCATCGTCGTCACCATTACTATTGCTGTGTAGCGTTATGTGGCCATGGGGGAGCCGTGCTCCCTCCTCAGCGATCGTGTTGGGCGTAGTCATCAGCTTTACTCATGCTGTCAGCCTCTACTACACAATCGGAGTGTTGGTGTACGGTTGACTTGGGTCGAGGTGCTAATGGTTGAGACTCGCACATTTGGTGGGTTGTACCAACGTGACAAGGAAAACTAGTATCTTGAAACCACCATCGGTGTTATCGCGTTGTTGAGCTCTGCAGCCCAGGGGGAGTGTTGGTGTTCGTGTGTGGGCTGGACAGGAGGATTAGTTTGGTTCTGGAACGATGCTCTCGTCAAGGTTATGCTGGTCGAGACCCGCGCACCGGGTGAGCTGTACCGGTGTGACGTGGATACCCATTGCCTCCATGTGTTATGTTTGATCCATGCATGGTGTGGTCAAGACCCGGGCACTTGGCGGGATGCACCATTGTCACAAGGAGACCTTGTGCTGTTGTATGCTTGATTGGTGCTCGCCATGATTGGTTTCGCAAGCCATTCTTCCCTGCCTTCGCTCACACATTGTTATGGCGATGATTGTGTCAGCCAGGGGGAGTGCTGGTGTGTGTGGCGTCCACCCGTCACGAGCGATGGCCATGGTGATTACCGGTATACCCCTTGCTAAGGATATATAGTAGCGGTACAAGAGATTACGAAGACATGGTGGGCACCCAGAGGATCCCGAGATGTCTTTAGCATCGGCATCTTGGCTGGTGTGACACAGGTGATGTTGGACTCTTCTTGTTGGTCGAGACCCACACAACCGGTAGCCTGTACCGGTGCGATGAGGAGACCTGCAAATTTTGTGTGCTTTCCATCATGGAAAGCACACGCGGACGTCTCGGTACTACACTCGTACATTTATGAGTGCTCTCAGTGCAATTTAGAGTGCTCTAGAACGTTCTTGGTGGACAGGCTATTTTGGCCATTTTGCTTGTTTTTCTTGCCATTTATGTCTGGATGATGTGAACCCACCTCGCATAAGTCCGTTGTGTAGAGGGCATTGTTCTGCACGTTCTGGTGCAAACGGCGAGTGATTTTGACACCTGAGCAATGAGTTACGGCCAAAACTATGGTTTCAGGACAGTTTGAGCAGGTACAAAAATACCGTCGCCCCTAGCAACTCTAAGCGGCCAGCAACTATTTAGGCTGATTGTTGCTCAGTTGACACCCCTCTCTACAGCTATATTCAATTTGAACTCCCTGACACTCTGTACGTGTCCCTACACAGACCCTTGCAGTTTCGTGCATGACTTGTGACTGTCATCACACACTGACTCAGCGCTGACGCTTAGTTAAGTGGCAAGCAGTTAGGAAGGTTCCAGGAAGTTTCTTAGAAGGATGTGAAGAGGATGAACATTCTCTCATTAGCATTCTGAGCCTAGGGCGTAGAAGAAAGCAATGCCCTATCATTTCCTCTTCAGCGTAGTATGGACTATCACGTGATCTGTTGGCGCAAAAGTGGGTACGCCGAGCAACGGGAATGGAGCGGAATAGGATTTTGGTAATGACTTCTTTAAGTTTGAGGTCTAACAAAAAAGACTTATGCTTTGCTAGGATGGATCGCCAAGCAAAGGAGGTTTGAGGGAACTCCTCGGCCCAGTTTTTCTTTGTAAGATGGAGTGAATTTGTGGCTGCAGAGTAGGCAATGATGAATTTGATTCAATGATGGAAAGGAAGAGGAGAATCGATGATTGAGAATTTGTGACCTAGGCGGGAGATTGAGTAGAGTGGCGTTCAGTGATAGGAAGACAGGGGTTAGTTGTTTTCCCAGTAGGTGTGATGAGTTCGCCCACCAATGAGGGTGGAGAGAAAGGGAGACTCAGTCAATTTCCATGGGAATTGCCGCTTGCATGACTGGCTGCAGGAGATGAAATGCCATGCGTACTGGCAGACTCGTTAGGTCTTGTTTGGTTACGTACGGGGTATGTGTGAAGATATGTTGGGAGGATGTGCCAGCATGTTGGTTCCTCCGTTAGGAGAGGGGGAGGGAGTCCTTGACTCGTTCAAGGACATTGGATTGGGCTCTTGATTATGCTAGGGTGGAGTTGAAATGATGTCTCAAAATTTTAAGTCACAGTCGAGGAGCCACCGTCCATTTCGGCGGAGGCCAAAAGTTTTATCATTCTCCTTGGTTAGAAAATGATTAAAGGCTACATATTCCTGGAAACTTTTGACAAAAAGAAACCTTGGTGGATTGATGGTTGGTTTTTACTGCAAAAATTGCTTAAAGGCATGCTTCCACTTCAATTGTATTGTTGGGAGTTTGAGGCGAACGATGGACAGGTGCAAGAGGAATAAATGGCCCTTTTTTGGCATGTCATGTGTGAATGTGAGGGTGTATTTCCGATGCGCTTCTCCCCGTTGTAGAAAGTACATCCATTTGGATGCTTCTGCTTGTATGCTAACTTTGGGCCAATGAACTACAAGGCCACCCTTGGCAGGTGGGCAGATGGCGGTGGCAAGGAAGTACAGGCAAAGGCCACACGTAATAGTGATGGCTGGGTTGTTTGAGGAGAGAAAATTGAGTGGAAGGGTGTTAACTTGCTGGATGTGGGACTGGGAGGAGGGGCATACATAGCTATAGTAGAGGAAATTTGAGTTGAGGTAGGCATTAATGGTAATCATTTTGGCAGCTATGAGTGCTTTGGCATTCTGGCAGAAGGCTACTGATGCTTGCAGGTGGATGATGAGATTCCATGTGTGCTTTGGTTGTTAGTTATGTGTAAACATGTGACCCAAGATGTGTGTAGGAGAATCTGGAATGAGGAATGGGAGGTCCTCGGGTAAAGGGGTGTGGACGCCCACCAGTGTGTGGTGTGTCTTCTGATGGTTGGTGCGGAGGCCTCTATATCGAGCACATCTGCAAAGGACCCGCACAGCTGTTTGGATTCTATTATGAGAGGAGAGTATGAGTGTCGTTTCATCAGCATAGCCAATAAAAGATTTTCTAAGATGTGGGATGATAGGAATTCCTTAAATGTGATGACAACACATATCTCCCATAGGCTCCATCGCACAAATGAATTGCAGGGAGGCAAGCGGGTAGCCCTGGCGTACCCTTGAGTAGAGTGGTGTTTCCTCTTGGAGGTTTCCATCAATGAGGAAACACGTAGTGGCCGTGTGGTGCAAAAGCCTTATCCATTGTATAAACGTGGGAGGAATATTTAGGTGTTGTAGTACTGCAAACAGGGAGTCACGGTTGAGGGAGTTATAGGCTTTCTCAAAATCTGCAACAAGAAAACATAGCAAGGAGGATGTGCACAAAGACCAGTGGCGCAGATCATAGAGATGAGTGAGGGCATGCTTTATGTTCTGACCTGGGACAAACGGTGTTTGATCCTCATGGATGACATAAGGTAGGGCCTTGGAGAGGCGAGTTGATAAGAGCTTAGCCAACATCTTATACTTCACATTGAGAAGGGAGCAGTGTTGACCCGGGGTTCCAAGGTGACCCTATCACCGCGGCATCCGCACCGCGATCCACATCGATGCCCCCTCGATGTGCGGTGGTGCCGCTCAACTCTCGGAACTTCAATCATGCAAGCGGCTGACATCTGTCGTCCCTGATT
>SZWC01015031.1:0-10088 GCA_023375785.1 Penium margaritaceum
GTCCATACGCGTGCAGCACTGGTACAACCACATAGTGAGTGACACAGACAGATGAGACGTCAACGTACATCCCACACTCAACCACTGTCACGCACGGGGCGAAGCCCAACAGAACGAATGGCCACCACGAACTTTCCGCGGGCAAGTGCATTCGTGAAGAAATCAGCATGCTGCAAGTCAGTGCCAACCCACATGATGGAGATCACGCATCGCTCCACCAGATCACGAACAAAGTGATGCTCAACCGCAATGTGCTTTGTGCGAGCATGAAAAACACCAGAGTTCTCCGCAATAGCGAGAGAACTCTGGTTGTCGCAACGCAGCACAATGGCGGGTACTGACAGCCCAAGCTCAAGAAACAAGCGCTGCAGCCAAACTGCCTCAGCAGCCCCTGCCCCCAAAGCCACATACTCTGCCTCCGACGAGCTACGTGCGATGCAGCCCTGCTTCCCGCTTCGCCAAGACAAAGCGGTACCACCGAGCAGAAACACGTAGCCAATTCGACTGCGCCCGTCAGGGCTCCAAGCCCAGTCACTGTTAGTGTAGCCGTCAAGGACCACCGAACACTGCCGACGAAAGCAGAGTCCGAGATACGACGTGGAGACCACGTACCGTACCAATCGCACAGCCGCGTGAAGAGCTCTCGCACGTGGAGCCTGCGAGAACTGAGCGAGGAGGTTGACGGTGAACGCGATGTCGGGACGCGTGGTACTGGCCAGGTACATCAGAGATGCGATAATACGGAGGTACAAGGTCACGTCCATTGTCTCCCCCAGCTGTGTAGGGTCATCCACCTTCAAGGCATCCTGCCCATTAGGTGTGAGTGGTGTGGAAGCAGTGGGCACAGCACCAAGGAGATCGCTGAAGCGCTCCCCCATGACTCGTGCGTATCGGGCCTGATGCAGCAACAGTGTCCGGTGTCTGCGATCTCGCACAATCTCCATACCAAGAAATACCGATGCAGGAGCGAGGTCCTTCATCCTGTAGGCGGTCTGCAGGACAGCCTTGGCCTCCTTCACGGCCTCCAGCGACGGAGACGCGATCAGAAGGTCATCAACATAGACCAGGATGGCGGTGAACCGCTCGGGTGTCGTTAGGATGAAGAGTGAGGGGTTTGCTTCGCTCTGTACGTATCCTGCGCGAGTCAAGGTGCCCGTGATCTCCCGGTTCCAACATCCTAGAGACTGCTTGAGGCCGTACAAGGACTTGCGCAAGCGCCAGATCTTGTCACCGTCCTCAAAGCCTGGTGGCTGAGCCACGTAGATCTCCTCATCCAAAGAGCCATGGAGGAACGCGTTGTTCACATCCATCTGGTGTAGTTCCCAGTCATGCTGAGCTACTACACCGAACAGAGCTCGAGCTGAGGTCATGCGGCCGACAGGGGCAAAGGTGTCAGTGTAATCAACTCCCTCAATCTAAGAGAACCCCTTGACGACCAAGCGGGCTTTGTAGCGTTCCAGTGAGCCATCCGGCTTCACTTTCTTACAAAAGACCCACTTGACCTGAATCACCTTCTTCCCAGGGGGAAGGTCGACCAGCTCGTAGACTCTGTGCTCTCGGATAGCGCGAAGTACACCGGTGCATCTTACCCTGAGCGCAAAAACGAAAGTCGGTCTTGGGTGGCTTCTCCAAAGAAGCCACGTCAAGACCAAGAGCGGGCTGTGTCCGGATGAGCTTCGACACAGTGTCGGAGCCCACGTGACACAGACGTCGGTGAAGCAACCGCTGGTGTTCCGAGAATAGAACACCAGTGACAAAAACGCGACCAGAGGAGGAGGGAGAGCAAGGGGAGGAGGGCCAAGCAATGCGGTACAAATCATCTACGACTGAAGCACGTAGGACAATGCTACGGGTGTCAAGAGCAGTCACAGTCGCTGAATCAGCGGTATGCTCAACGAAGAGACCCATCAGAGTGCAGGCACGCACAGATAGCAGACTGAGCTCAAGATCAGGCACAAACAGCACGTCAGAGAGATACAGGGGGCCAGACGGACCATCAAAGCATACAACTCCAACACCGTGAACCGGTAAGGACTGACCAGAGCCTGTACGAACAGAACGGACAGTCGTGACAGGACCAAGTACCACAAAGTCACTACGACGACACGTCATGTGGTGGGTGGTACCGGAATCGATGATCCAAGTGCCACCGGAGTCACGACTGGTGGACATCACTGTACAACGAGCAATGGAACACTCGACATCAGAGGGACGCTGAGCCGTCAGTGGGAAGGAACGACGTACATCACGAAGGTGAGACTCATGAATCTAGTCAGTGCAGTCAGGCCCATCATCATCACATGCGGACTGTGCTCTCCCACACGTGTCATCACGAGTCACAAGGACGGACGAAGAGGCAGTCTGTGACCCACTCGACGATGACAACACACTCGCACCTCCCTGAAAGCGAAGCGCCAGAAGGTGACGAAGCTCGGCGATGGTGCGGTCACGTGGGTCTGGATCACTGCTGCTCGCCGGTGAGGATGCAGGAACAGCTGTAGTCGTAGTCGCCGCGCGTCCAGAGGAGTGTGCGGTCGACGTGCCGGACGCGGTGCGAGCAGCATGGGCAGCCTGAAGTCCGCGAGTGATGAGCTCCCAGTCGAGTGGCTGCTGGCACTCGGTGTAGCGATGGCCACCTCCACAGTTGTAGCAGTGCACGGAACGGCCACTTTTACCACTGGATGACGACTACTGCTGACCCGATCCGCGCTTCCTATTCTTCTTCTTCCACTGGGTAGCTGCTGCAACGCCCTGCGTCTGCGTCGGTGTAGACGGGGTCAAAGAGGAGGAGGAAGATGAGGTCGTGATGGAGGAAGGTGAGGGTGACTGCAGGAGGGAAGATGGTGGTGAGGCGAGGACTGCTGTAGCGAGGGAAGTCTCCTCATGTGCTACTGCTGCCTCGCGGGCCGACGTCACCTGGAGGAAAAGCTGATGGGCCCAAGGGAGTAGCTGCAGTGTGGCTGAGAAAGGCTCGAGAGCAGCGTCGCTATACCGTGTGAATATGTCGGTGTATTCCAGGCGAACTCCGAGCATGATCGTCCGAAGCGCCCACAGCTGTGTGCCCCCTGAGGTCCCCAGGCGCGTGTAGATACCCATGGCGCGTCGCCAGTAATCCACTGCAGGATCCGCTGGTCCCTGACGGAGAGAGTGGAAAGCACGAATGTGTGACGCATGCGTGTCGTGCGTCTCTGCAGCCAGTAGGGACAACGCCAGATCCCAGCCTCCACGAGGATCAGCTCCGGTGCCTATGCCAGCCTCGCCGAGGAAGGGACGGAAGTCAACGACAGTCTCGCGTGGCATGGCGTAGAGAAGCCCTCGCATGGCCTAGGCTGCTGTCAGCACCTGTGCTGGATCTGTAGACTGGTATGGGCTGTGGTAGTAAGGCCACACTCCCTCGGAAGTGGCCCACACCTGAAACAGGATCTCCCATCAGTCAAATCCATCCTCGCTGATGTACCGTGGAGGTGGTGCCTCAAAGTCCTTTGGCTGCCGCTCCGTGGGGAGAGCAGCCGCAGGCTGAGGAGGGCGAGAGACGGGAAAAACTCCTGGAAGAGGGTGATCACCGGGGAAGTCAAGTGACGGTCGTATCGAGGACACGGGTGGAGGTCGGATACTCGTCTGCAGCTGGCGGAGGCGCTCCTGTAGAAGACGAATCTCCCGCTCCTGGGAGTCATTCTCGAAGCCTGGCATGAATGGCTCATCATCAAGGAGGTCCGCAGGTGGTGGGGAAACCACACCAGGAGGTGGAGCAGGCGGGGCACCTGTCATGGGCACCTGAGCCGAGTGCTGGGTGGAGGCCGCAACGCCGGCAGCTCCCTCAGAAATCCGCGGAGGAGCCGTGGACTGAGCGCGCAGGAGCTCAGTCAGCGTGCGGATCGCGTCAGTCTGCTTTGTGCAGACGACGCATCTCCTCTTGCTGGCTGCGCAGGTCCTCAATGGCCTGCGAGCGAGGGCTCAATACCCCTGAAGAAGAGGAGGGATCACCTGGTCCCTTGTCCTTGTCGTCGGGCGAACTCATGTCGCCGCTCACTATGGGACGACAGGTCAAGTTTGCCTGATTTCAAAACCTTCTGCGTTTCTCGGAAAGTTGAAACGCTCGCAACTTTTGACTTTTCGGTTGAAAATTTGGCCATCATGCTGACGTCAGCAAGTGGTTGCTGATGTCAGCACGACCTGATGACGTCAGCAACCAACAATGCTGACGTCAGCTCGTCCCCTTCTCCCCCTTTTTTTCTTTTTTTTTTCTTTTTCCTTTTCTTGTCACGGTTCTGCCGCTGCGCGGTGGCGCTCGGCAGCTCCGGGGAAGCTGCGCAGCAGCTTCTGCCCAGCTGCTGCTGCAGCTGTGCTGTCAGCTGCAGCAGCAGCTGCATAGCTGCGTGTGCAGCGGTGGCAGCAGTGGCTGCGCTGCTGCTGCTGCTGCGACTGCCGCTGCTGCTGCTGTGCCGCTGCCGCTGCTGCGCTGCTGCTGCCGACGCCGCTGCTGCGCTGCTGCTGCCGCCGCTGCTGCCACGCTGCTGTGGCGGCCGCTGCTGCTGCGCTGCTGCTGCCGACGCCGCTGCTGCGCTGCTGCTGCCGCCGCTGCTGCCACGCTGCTGTGGCGGCCGCTGCTGCTGCGCTGCTGCCGCCGCCGCCTCTGCTGCTGCTGCTCTGCTGCTGCGACTGTGGGGGAGTGGCGACTGCACGCACCGCAGCCGCCACACACCTCTGCGTGGCGGTACGCGCCGCTGCTGCTGCCTCAGCAGCTGCGATCTCACGTGGTGGGTGGAGTGCGCGGACGGCGACCAGCCGTCTCCAACAGGTCCCAGAAGGTCTGCTGCAGCGGTGACTCTCACTGCTGCTGCTCTGCTGCGTCTCTGCTGCTGTGAGAACTGTCTCACAGCTCTGATACCAGGAGAAAGTGCGTAGAAGCTTCCTAGCAACACGGCCGCTGACCAGACGTCAGTGCCTGGTCAGATGGTGACGACAGTCACAGGTCGTACACACAACGGCAAGGGTTTGGCTAGGAGACACAGGTCAAAGTGTCAGAATGCTTCAATATAGCATATGCAGAGAGAAATGACAACTGACAGGTCCAGGGCATAAATACCTGCCGCGGCGCACGACGGGTGTCGCACGCGGCAGTCCAAGAGCTGTCCTAAAACCGGCCCAAAACCACTGTTTTGGCCGTAACTCTGCGCACACATGTCAGAATCCTACACCGTCTGAACCTAGACGTGCAGAATCAAAAGACGGACGCAGCGACTGGTCACATGCATGCATCCATCGACTGACAGCGAGTATATAATGCAAAAAACATGCAAGTGGGCCTCATGCCCAGTCCGCCGAAAGGCGCATGCAAGACGTAGAAGGCACAACAAGGAGTCCCGGTGACGTCTGGGGCTCTGGAACAGTGGTCGGTCAGCTCCAGACGGGCAGTCCGCCGCCTGTCGTCGCGCCGATGTCACCAGGGCCGCCTGCCTCAGGGATCTGCACGAGTATGGACACGGCCGAGTGGTCACAGTAAACTGTACAGGAACGGTGCAAAGCACAACACCCTCTATGTTTGTGCTGGATCAAGGTAGACTCATTTTGCTACTTGTGTCTATCAACACATATTGTGAGGGATAGTTGGTCTTCTCTCATCTCTCTTCACTTCTATCCCTCTGCGGACAGGTTTATGAATACACAGCCATGAATCTCTTGTGTGTATGCCGTTCAGAGCCAAACCTCTTCATGTCCTCGCATCCGTCTCTGCTTTACATGACATCGCAGGACTATCCTGGATAATGTACTGATAGGAATGACTTGGGTAAGATGACTTCCTCAAAGTTTGTAATACATCCTCGCCACTGAGGGTTACACCCCTTCCCACCTATCCACGAAGGCATGATCAATTTTCTTTATGCCCCAAGTGGATGTCCTTCAAAATGTTCTCACATTTTAGCTTCCTCCTTGCAGGGAATCAGACATCCCTCTGCTTTCAGTCACCATCACTCCATGTATCCACAATGGACAGTGGCGAATCCAAAATTGTTTTCTCAAATTAATTTAACAGAAATGGGCAAGTAACATTGGCCCAGCAATTCCCCATCACACCTACATTGCCTCCCCCAGCCAGCAGTATGCCACACTGCATACTGCTTCCAGCCCAAATCACCGTCCAAAACTCGTTCTCCCTGTGTGGCAGACGTGCGGCAAGGTCAGCTGAATAATGATGACTAGCGAGAGTGCAATCCACAGTCTCAACACAAGTGTGCCGACAGGAGCACGTTGCCAAACGATCCACCCGAAGGACCAAACAAAGAAGAGGGGTGATTTCTTGGCACCGCCGACACCACTCTTGCAGTCTATGTCTGCTGTACACAGAACCAGAGAGGGAGTGACTCACCAAACCACACAGAGGCCTATGCAATGACAACCATCACACAGGCCTTGGCTGCTGCTTTTGCTGGCGGCAACTGCCACCACACCTGCAGCCTCTGCCGCCGCGGCCAATGCTGTGCTGTGACAGC
The DNA here is from genome assembly GCA_023375785.1 of Penium margaritaceum. Taxonomy (NCBI): domain Eukaryota; kingdom Viridiplantae; phylum Streptophyta; class Zygnematophyceae; order Desmidiales; family Peniaceae; genus Penium; species Penium margaritaceum. Next base: position 6,492 of record SZWC01015031.1, read on the forward strand.
ACCCATAAATACAATTCACTCACCACCTGAAAGCAACTGAAGCGACACAATGCATCACCCCACCCAAAGGCAAGCAGCTAACCAAAACAACATTCTCTCAAGAATCCCCCCTTCCGTGCATCTTGCCAAGGCAAGAGTCTAACATCAGTGCGCAGCAGTCTGCCGCAAGCGCGGGCCCACAACTGGAGAGAAGCCCCTCAAAGGGCTTGTGCTGCCACTGCTGATGCCGTTGCTCTCACCTCCCTCACTCCGAGTCAAACCACCACTGCCATCAGCAGGCAGGGTGCATCGTCGCACCGGTGCCCCTGCTTCTGCCGAGCCGCTTCGCAGAACTGTCGCAAACTCAACAGAACCTCCCCCAGCCCCAGCTCCAACAGCTAAGCCTTCCAGGCTGCCGTGGTTGTCCGCAGTTGAGGCAAAGCATCTGGAAACACCGGCTGCAGCAGGGAGGGCATCTCCAGCAGTCCAAGCCGAGTGCCAAGGCAGGAGAGATGCAGGGGGCTCAAACAGCCCCCCTGAGCAGCTCGAGGACAGAGCAGAAGCACCAAATGTGTTTGCGGTGGTATTCTGATAGGGCAGCGACCTGCCCTCCCAAGTTGTGGAGCTGGTGGGGCCCAGAGAATCAGCCAGTTCAGAGACACTGCAGTCGCCCTTCCCTCCCATCCACAGCTCCCTTTGCTGCCACAGGCCGCGGTTTCCCCCCATCCAAAGCCCATACACTCCCCAGCCAGGCGCAGGCGCAGACTGACCACTCCTCACCCATCCCCCCCCGCTCTGTGAGTCGCTGAACTTAACACCCACGTCCCTCCTTGCAGTAGACGGGTGCAACAGAAGCCCACCTCCCCACAACTGCTCCGCCTCACCTGCCATCTCATCCACACCTCCCACCCCAGCATTTGGTGGCGCCCATGACCATGGGGATGGTGTCGGCCCCATCTGCTGCGGGAAGACTTTCCCAGCATCGCCCGCAACACTCAACCTGGAGAGCAAGTGCAGCAGCTGCTGACCTGCCTGCTCGCCACACCCACCACCACCATAAGCCGTGACACCCTTGTCCTCCTCCAGCACACCCTCAACGGTCACCCCTTGATCAAACTCGTCGCATCGTGGACTGCTACATCCCCTGCTCCCTCCACCGCTGCTGCTGCCACTGCTGCTGCTGCTGCTACTGCTGCAGATCTGCATGTCGATGCTGCTCCAAGCACCGTCGCCCCAACCAGCACTTCCTCCAACCAAGTCTCCATCCCCCTCCCCCTTCTGAGTCCCACAAGCCTGGCCACTCCTGCCCTCCTTTCTCTGCCACTCCCAGTCCTCCAGCCATGGAGCTGTTGCCAGGAGGAGTGCTTCACCCGGTTGCTCCTGCTCCTGCTCAGACACGGGCGGCTGCTGCAGCTGCTGCAGCTGCTGCGGCTGATGATGCTGCAGCTGCAGCTGCTGCTGCTGCTGAGCATGGAGCTGCTGATCACAACCCTTGTTGGGTGCTTTCTGCAAAGGTGGCGGCCACTTCTTGGCAGTTCCCCAGCATGTCGGCGAGCTTTGCTTCTGCTGCAGTTGATGCTGCTGGGTGCAGCCGTTCTGCTGCTGTCGCGAGACGGGAGACGAAACAGTCCTTGCCCTCTCCAGGTGCAGATGGTCATGCCCTGCTGCATTGTCAGTACTGATCGCTGGAGCAGACCCCACCGCTGGATATGGCAGCATGGTGAGACTCCTGAGCCGCAGGCACAGCCAGTCTGAAGAGAGTGGAGAGGAAGCGTTGACAGCATGAGAACCGTGGCGGGCGGCCACTTCTTCACCTTGATGGCGCGACGTGCCTCTGCATGCGCCGACAGTACCTGCAGCAGTGGTCACATCCGGCTTCCCTTCAATGTGCATCTGCTGGTGCTGCTGCTGCTGCTTCTCATGTCGTTCATGAATGGAAAAGGTCTCAGGCACAATGTCAACGTTGTCGGAAGGAGATGCTGAATAGGGCACCCAGTTCCCACAGGAACTCCGCACTCCACCATTGTTGCTCCTGCCACTTCCCACACACACACCATCGCCAGTCGTAGGCAACAGCGGACCAGTGCCAGACGCGCCATCCCCCCTGCCTCTGCTGCCGGCAATCCACGCAGCCCTTGCCACACCTCCCACGTTCTTCACCCCGCTCCGCATGCCCCCACCCAGGATGGAGACACCGCCTGCCCCATGTAGTGCTTTGCGGGGAGGCGGCTGATACTGGAAGTCGACGCCGTCAATGTGATGCTCGCGCAGAACAAACAGGCCCTCACGCTTGAGCCGGCACAACTCCTTGTACTTGTCCACCGCACCGTGGATAAGACGAATGACCCTCTCCACTTTGTCTCTCCTTCCCTGCACCCGAAATTTCCTCACCTCCTCCGTCCCCGTCAGTCCCTCCGCCCCTGATCCATTAAAGCCATCTGCACCCACATGGCCTATGCCTGCCCGCTCCAAGGTGCATGCTCCCACGCCCCCGCCCCGGCCACCACCACTGCTGCCGCCGCCGCCGCCGCTGCTGCTGCTGCCGCCAGCCAGGGCACCGCTACCGCCGCTGCCGCCTCCGCCCTCACCACTGTTGCCGCGACTGCAGCTGCTCCACTCCGCCATCGCAGCCGCCGCTGTCTCTGTCCATGACTGCACCACGGCCCCAGTGACGTGGCCAATCTGCCTGGCTGCCGCACCCGAGGAGCCAATCACAAAGCCTGCAGCCAGAAGAGTCACCCACACGTAGGCCTCCCTCCCATCCTCCGACCGTTCCACCCACAGCACCCTGTGGTCCTCCGTGTACATCGGCTCCAGCTCCACAGCCGAACAAACCGCGCCTGCACCCGCCAATGCCGCGCCTGACACACCACCAGGGCAGGACAGGGCAGACGATCCCGTGCCAGCTGCCGCTGCTGCGGCGGAAATGCCGTCGCCCCGTGGGCCCCGCGCCCACCGCCTGCGCGGCTCGACAGGGGCATCAAACCCCGCCCAGTCGCCCGCCGATGGCAGTAAGGGGGGCTGCTGCTGTGGGAGGTTCGGCGGCTGGTCTTCGAGAGCCAGCAGCGGCTCTGCGACCGCCTGCTGCGGATGCGTATGAGGATGGTGGTGCTGATTCTGATGCTGATGCTGCAGCTGCCGCTGAAACTGCAGTTGCTGGAGCCCGTTGTGGTGGTAGTGCCCTGTCCTAGTGTTGTTAGTGCTGCCGACGTGCTGCCGCTGCTGCTCACGTTGCTGCTCTTGGTAAAGACCCACGCTGCCTTCAAGTTCCATCTGACAATGTGCGTGACGGGCGGTCCTCCCACCTGTGACAGCTGGCGCCCATTCCTCCACCTCGTGTGGCAGAAATTCCTGCTCCACCAGTAGCTGCAGCTGCTGCTGCTGCTGCTGATGCTTCTGCTGCTGGTGGTGGAGCAATGGCCTTTCTTTGCGGAAGTGCTGCATCATGGCGCGCTGCACCTCCCTCCTTCCCTCGCTAATCCTTGCCAGCCCTCGGCGCTTTAGCAGCCGCTTCTCCCCCTCGAGAAAAAAGGAGGAGGAGGCAGAGGAGGCAAGTTAGGAGAGTGGGGAGAGGAGGAAGAGGAGGAGCAGGAGGAGGAGGAGGAGGAGGAGGAGGAG
>SZWC01015032.1:18084-29512 GCA_023375785.1 Penium margaritaceum
ATGTTGGCTGCCCGTCTAGTGTCGCTTCACTCTGATACCAAATTTATGCCGAGTAGAATGTGGACGGCTCACATATATGAGGTATGTAGTAGAAGAAGCTTGGAGGAATTGGGATTGTTAGATAATTTTTAAAACAGTAAGTTAAAAAACAAGTGTTAGACAAATCGAGCATGTGTGTACATTATCAACAATCATGGTAAGGAATATGTTGGGCCTTGGATGCTCAAGTTGAGCGACAAGTGCAACGTTGCAACGTGTGTGGCCCCTTCAAGAAACTCCACCAAGGACTTTGGGGTTCCTGAGAATACTAAGGTGTATCTTAATGATATTCTAGCGTCATCGAGAAGTTTACTAAACAATATAGAAAGATCGAAACAGTTCACAAAAGTTCTGTGTACCATTATAGAAATTCGTCAGAACCTTCAGGTTCTAAACACCGGAGGTCAGGGCAGGTTACCAAAATCCCCTCAGCCAACTTCCATAACAATCCTGAGATCGACACATAATGTGCCATTAATGTAAAGATAGACCGTTTTTGGAATCGTATACCTCTATGATGTAACACCGTCCATCCACCAGAAACAGTCCCATGTTTCCCTCAACCTCCAATCTTGAGATATCATGATCTACATTTATTTTTGCTCAATCTCTATTGCTCATAGAACACAATTGATGAATCATGATCATTGATGTCTCTGCTTCTATGGTTTATCCGCTGAAACAATTGAACATTGATTTCTCTCTTGTAACAGACTTAATGATTTACCCTTTGGCCTAGCTCGGTTATGATCCTATTTACCTCCTGATAGGTCCCCTTGATCATCGCGTGTTCAAGGCAATATGGATGGTCATGCACTCCACGTTATTCGAACTCATTAGCAAGAGAGTTGGACTTAGCCTCAGGCTTCTCGCACACCCAAAATAAGGTCCACATTCCTTTCCACTCTCTGAATATACATCCGGTGCATCTCATTCACATCCACCAACATTCACCGTACAAACGCATGGATATGCCACGATTCCTTTCGATCTGAAATTTTCTATCCTTTGGGGGGTGCATTTTTCTCAAATACAAGGTACGGTGTAGATGAAGCCTTTCATTCTCATTCGTCCTGTGGTGGAAACATCCAATGTAAATTTCATCCCTGGGGGCTGGGTTTAACCCAAGGACCGTTGGTGCTGAGATAGCCCCTCTTCACCTAAGTAGGTTACAACCAAGGGCAAGAAAATAAATTGTAGGAAAATATTCATTTCATTCCTTCTCCTCCCTCTCTCCTCATTCCCAAACAAGTTTCAATCCTATGTGATCCAAAAAATTCTCTCGACTCTCCTCCCCTCCACCAACTTGGCCAGCACCTCCTTAGTACGTTTGAAATACCTACACGTGTAAATCTCTCCAACAATTGCTCTCGTCTCTCCTCCCCTCCACCCACATAAAATCTCTCCTACACTTCTAAATATTTTCAGATACCCTCTTACAGTGTGTGTGTGTGTGTCTTTATCCTCTTTTAAAACACGCATAGAGCTATTCTCACCAAGTATTTAATCCTCCGTTTTTCATTCCTAGGCGGGCCTTCTTTTCATTCTTCAATGGCACAATTATCTCCTCTCCATTACAAGGGTTTATGCACATACAAAATTGATTGTATTTCATGCTTTTGGTGATATACTCTACACATCACTCAAATCCACTCCACCCTCTCTCCTTATGGGGATTTTGACTGTGTCACCAGACCGCTTGATAGATTTTTCCTGGCTTGAGACTCTAACACTGACACTCACTCCACAATGCTTTCCAACGTCAATATTATTGATACTTTTCCCCTGTTTCATCTCCTATCCTTAGAATTAAGTTGTCTCCATCTGGCCTTTAAATCCTCCTTACGAATGGATCGCGTCTATCATCATCCAAATAGTATTTCTCACATTCCACGTACTCCATGACTCTAATATCATACGTAAGACAAGTTCCTCGTGATTCAATCTACATGTTTCCAGGTTCCTGGGAAGTCCTTTGGGAAACTTAACTTGTCCTTTTGTGAAAGGCGCTTTGCCCACAATATCCTACCCTCCCACATAGAAGATCACTAATTAATTCCTCATAGAGAAGTATAAACAACTTTTCTATCAAGAATGGGAGTGATGATGCAAGTCTCTGAAACACCCTGACCATCAACGATCCCTAATCCAACACTCTTACTCATCCAACCTACACCAACTTTACTTAACCGCCTCCACACTACTACAAAAACTGCAGAACAAATAATTCCCCCATCTCCTATCCCATAGAAGAAAGGAAACTATCAATTGGAACATGGAGGATAACTGCGTTCTTTTCCTCCTCACTAGAAAGACCTCCCTACCCAAACTAGCATCCCCAATCCTAAAATTACGAGATACACATGAAACCTTGCACACAAACCCCAACAAACTTTCTCGTATCGTAAGAAACTTCTTTTAACACATCTACCATCTGTCACATGATTTTCACTCGTTCAACGATGTGCTCCTCCTACAATCTTAGAGACATCCTCCATCCCACATTCTTTTCCGTCTCGCCATCTGAATGCCTAGATGCGAAGTGGTCAACATAGCCATCAACCAATCCCTTCAGAAGACACTTGGCCTGGATGAACTCCCTGCTGAGTTGTACAGACATTCTCTCCAATTTCATAGTTCTCTTCTTCAAGATCCCTCGCAGGTCAATGGCTTTGTCGCCTCCTTCACCACACTCGTCTACAAGAAAGGGGATCCAGAGGACATCGCTAACTACATACCCATATCACTCTTGGATGTCGATTTTCAAATTATCGCATAAACCATCACTAATCACTTTACAAAGACCCTGTCCTACAACATCCACGACTATCAAACCAGTTTTGCACCAAAATGGAGCATTCAGCACGCAATCATCCAACTCCAATAATCACACCACTTGGGCCACACGACCTAGTCTCCACTCTACTTCCTTGCTTTAAACTTTAGGAAGGCGCATGAATCCCTCAACAGAAATTGTCTCTACACAATATTGAACCATGTGGACCTCCCACTTGCTCTAATTCAATGGATTAAACTCTTACACCACCAGAATCCAACTAATATCATTATCAAGGATCATATTACAGAATGGATCTCTCTCTTCTAGGCGTCTACAAGGATTCCTGCTAGCTCCTCTGTTATTTGTCTATGTGATGGAACCAACTGTTGATCTCCTCCGACACCACTTACGTGGTATACAAATAGCACCACACCTTAGGATTGCCTTCATTGGGTATCTTGCCAACACAACCCTCATCCTCTCCACATCAAAAGAAATCCAAATCACTGCAATCAGTCTTTGAGCAATAGCTCGCTACTCTTGGTTTTGCATTAATCACCATGAAACACACCTCATTACTATAGGAGCATCTACAGAACATATCCTTCATAGTTCTTCATGCCACAACACAAGTAGTCTGCCATGTGTTATCTACACACCTTGATCTTGAAAGTATGTGATCCCCATTATACGGGACCTCTGGGCCTCAACGACCCTCTGGCAAAGATTTAGAGCCCCGATGCAAGCCAAAGTCGTCGTGATGAATACATATCTCAAATCCAAGTTTCTCTACTACAGTCATGTTTGCCCTCCACCACATACCTATCTTCAATAGATGAGCTCACTCCTCCTTTAGTTCCTATCCTCAAAAACTCAGTATGAAGGGCCTTGGAGGGGCCTCCGCCTCTACTCCATTGCGACAGCCATCAGCCGCCCCTTGAAAGGTGGCCTTAGTGTTAAGTGGTCCACCGTCGTTATGGATGCGGAAGCAGCAAAACGGATCTACTTGCTTCTTCTTTCTGTCGAAGAGCAATGGAAGTAAACCCAGCTTTTCTCACAAAACCTCCCCAAATAGGGTCATTTTTTTCCTCTCCCACCCAGCCATATTAAGGTCAAAATTCTCAAACATTACTCCCTGCTCGAAATATGCCTTCGATCGTTTGCTGTAATCTGACCCACCCTGTCTTCCCTCTCACCCCATGCTTGAATAATTCATGAAAGTGTAGGCTGTGTTTAATCGATTCATACTCAAAGGAAACTAACGACCTTTTGCCCTTGTGCAACGAAACCGTTGGCTCCTCCCACAAAACATCTCCATTGTCGAAGTTTTCCTCCCCCCATCTCAGCCCTGGCCTCATCGATGACACCAAGGAATCACTACCAACCTCTTCGATAAGAGCCCTCTCAAAAGCCCCTTCAGTCCCCTCAGCTCACACTCAAACCCCTTACTTCACTACTTAGAACCTCTCCCTATAAAAAAAATCTTCTATCTCCAAAGTCTCTCCATCAACTTGGCGTTACCTGTTGGGTTAGACCGTGTCTCCCTAGCCCTCATACGTCACACTAGTGCAAGGGCATCCAACAAACGAGGGAAACGACCCTCTCCTGTGTTGGTGTAATAAACCAACACGTCGGACATCGCTCCAAGCCGCAAAAACTTTCTCCCGCTCGACCTAAGAGCAAAATTTGCACATAAATAAATAATCTTATGATCCATTCCTGTGGCGAGGCGCACCTACTTCTCCCAGAATGTCTCGGGTGCATACCCCTTGTGCTCAGCAGAAGAAACGATTCAACATCGTTTTCTCTTATGCAGTCTTACAATTTCTTTCCTCGTGGATCCGCAGCATTTTCACCTCTATTCTTCCGGGTATTGACCACTCTACCCCTTGTGTGCTCATTGAGCTTCTTAAGCCTAAAACATTCAGTTGTGCATGGTCAATCCTACGCTCCTTTGTTTTTCACATCATATGGCAAGAGAGATGGGCAGATATGTGATCTTCCCCTACGAGAGAAATTATATCAACATATTCAACACCTTCGAGCAATGTATCTAGTTTTTCTCCACACTCCTATCAACGAGCAAAATCCATGCTAAAAACCATGGAGGATAACTTCGTTTATGCACTATTCAAGAATCAATTGCCCTTAGATGTAATACAAAACCTTTTTGAAGCTCGCTTTTCAACCTTTGGTGGAAATACCCACACCTATATCTAGCACCCTGTTTAAATGCCTCATGGGGCCGGGTTCAACCCCAGGATTTCATCATTTCCGAGGTTGTCCGTCTCAGTCGGTGACGACCAGGAGGAAAAAACAAATATCGGAATGATCGTTGTTCAACACCCCATGCATGCCCTCCATTCGAGTTCGAGGCCCTTTCCCTGGCACTCGTCGTTAAGCGTGGGCGTGACGTTTTTTATGAGCCAAGCGGGGAAGGTCCATGGCGTCGTTCCCGGAGGAAGAGAGGCGCTGACAGTCACATCTCACGACGTCGCTGGACAAACGCCGGACAAACCCTCACACACGCACACTGACGCACGCACACATATTTCCTCAAACTGTTCGACGTGTGGGCACTGCGTTTGCCGTGCGCAAGCAGTGGCGTTCTGCGTTGATGTAGTGCCGCGGTGGAACATTCGCACGCGGCGTAGATTCCGGCGGCAGCTCCTCCCGCCGTCGAGTTGGCCGTCCATCCTCCTCGGTCGCTGCATGCAGCTGTCGTAAAGGGCATTGCAACAGCGCGCTGATTGTTTCGACTCGACCACGTGACAACCCCCCTTCATTACAGACTCGTCCCTTGCACGAACTCGTCCTGTCGCTGCGAAGGAGGAAGGAAGCAGCTGTGCTGCTGAAGTCCATAGCTCGTGTAAGCCAGCTATCTGCAGCTCATGTGAACGAGCTATCTGCAGCTCATGTGAACCAGCTATCTGCAGCTCATGCGAACCAACTGTCTGCAGCTCATGTGAACCAGCTATCAAGTTCTCTCGCGCTTGGCAAGACGATTTGAAGGAAAGCAAGTCTCAGTCTCAATTCTGGCGTGGCTCGGCTCGTCATGGGGAGCAAAGCAGCAGCGGCGTTTCGCAGTTTGATGACGTCATCCGAGTGCTCTGTTGAGGACCTGAACCCGGGCGACCACATCTTCTCGTGGAGGAATGGCGGACTGTATGCACACCATGGTATGAAGTTTCAGAGGATGAAAGTTTCCAGCGTTCGCCCTACCTGCAGTGGCATCCATGTCATGGTATGGCATCTTGTTGTCTACCATGACATGGCGTAGGCTGGCTTGGTGTCATGCATGGCATGATGTGCATCGGGATGGTGTGGCTGGCCGTGCATCGCAGCGTATGGTGCGTTCAGCCTGCTCTCTGACTCCTTAGGTTGAGGAGCAGTTGTTGGCGAGCCGATCTCCAACTCTCTCTGGAGATTCTCTTGTGCCTGCGTCGTGGGCATTCATTGCCACAAAGACCAGGCCTGCCTTCCATACATGCTTCTAGTCCTCTCCAACTCGCTCACCCGTGCCTAGTTCTCACGATTTACTTTCTACGACTGTGCAGGGATATTCATCGGCGAGGGCAGGGTGATACATTTCACCAACACTCTCGCCGACGAAATCGGTCTAAACAGGCTCGCCGATTGGTCGACCATGGGCGCGTCTTCCTCTGCCGCTGCAGCAGGCCAGGCTGCTGCCGCCGACCTGCTGCCGTGCCTCGACTGCGGCGAGTACTCGTCGAGCAGCGGCGTGGTGCGCACGTGCCTGGATTGCTTCCGCAGCGGCGGCGGCGGACTGTGCTGCTTTGAGTACGGGGTGTCGCGTGCGACGCTGTGCCTGCGTGTGAGGATGGGCACGTGCACCACAGCGAACGCAGACGATCCGGTCACCGTCTTGTGCAGGTGCGCTCGCACCCTAAGATAGCTGAGAACGTAGACAGTGAGATGAGGGTAGGGGACAGTCGCTGTGAGCTTGATTTGCCTATTGTGTCCCTGAAACTTGAATCATTGCAAAGCGACAGGTCTGGACTGCATGGCACTGTTGATGTGCTACGCCTCCCTTTGGGAAGTGGTTGTGGACTATGCGAAGTGGTGGTGGACTATGCAAAGTGGTGGTGGACTATGCGAAGTGGTGGTGGACTATGCAAAGTGGTTGTGGAATGTGCAAAGTGGTTGTGGACTGTGCAAAGTGGTTGTGGGCGGGTGCAAAGTGGATGTGGACGGGTGCAAAAAGTGGTTGTGGACGGGTGCAAAGTGGTTATGGATGGGTGCGAAGTGGTTGTGGACGGGTGCAAAGTGGTTGTGGACTGTGCAAAGTGGTTGTGGGCGGGTGCAAAGTGGTTGTGGAAGGGTGCAAAGTGGTTGTGGACGGGTGCGAAGTTACTTGCAGACGGGTGTGAGTTGGCTTGAGAGGGGTGCAAAGTGCTTGCGCACGGTAGCAGAATGCTTGCGGACGAGTGCGAAGTGGTGGCAGAGGAGTGCAAAGTGGTCATAGGCTTGTATGATATTGTTGCAGAATGGGCAAGTGGTCGAAGAGTACTCACAGAGTTGTACGAAATGGCGCATTGGTGGGAAGCGTTTGCAGACATGTTTGAACTCATTGCTGTTTGGTGCTATGCTGACCACCCTACTAAGTGATCGAAGGTCGGGGTCGAAGGTCGACCTCTACCTCTTGGGACAAGAGGTCGAAGGTCGAAGGTCGAGCTGCATACAAATTGCCCGGATCGGGCTGAAACTCGGCATCCCCCAAGCATGAGCTATTCATTGCCACCATTACTTTTCACTTTCATCCACTTCCAAGCATGTCATTGCATGTTCTTTGATTGTCTCTTACATGCTACTCAAGCAAGGCCAAAACTTGGTGAAACAGAGGCAAGAAAGAGTAGCAAAATCAATAAATAAGAGCTGGGGTGACAGGCAAAGGAGTTCATCCCAAGTAGAGCATGCATGCAATGGAACATCGTCATGCAAAGCCCAGTAGCACGCATCCCTCTCCTTGCTAGCCTTCTCCCCAAACTGTCCACTATCCCTCCCTCTAGCACGCGTCAGCCACGGCCACGCTTCTTTGTGGGGCGGAATTCCTCATCGTCGTCCTCATCCACCTCCTCCACCTCCTCATCCTCGTCCTCCTCATCCGCCACGCCCTCTCCCTCCCCTGCCCCCTCTCCAGCTGCCACGCTGCCTCCTGCTGCTGCCTCCCCCTCATCCTCAGACTCCTCATCCGGCTCCTCCAGCTCTCCATCCTCATCACTCTCGTCCTCCTCCTCCTCTGGGTTCATGAACTCGATGGTGTGCGACCGCTCGACCTTCTTGCCGTACTTGCGGTTCAAGCGAACGTTGACGCGCACGAGCTGCTCCAACCTCGCCACNCTCAACGAGTTCCTCCTCGCTGTCTCGATGAGCTCGTGCTTGGAGAAGCACCGCTCACACTCCGAGGAACTGCAAGGCTGCGCATTCAACTTCACAGCCATCGCACGCAAGACAGGCAAGTTGACAAGATGGTTCGTCAGCCATGTCCACGCCGCCATGGCCCCCGCCTTCACATCCGCCTTCGCCTCCTTCGCCTCCTCCAATGACTTCTTATCCCTCTCCCCATCCACAGTCAACCACCCCTGCTGAAATGCCGCCATCTCCTTCTCCAACTGCGCCTTCTCCTCCTTCTTCACGAGCTTGCGCACCGCCACCAGCCACCCCTTGATCGTGTCCACGTCGGCTGAGAGGTCTACTCCAAAAAACAAGGGGTGGACTCGGCGTGCGCCGGTGTACAGTGGCGACGCACACTTGTTGTCCCAGCAGTGTTGCAGTCGCTTCGCCACGAACTTCACCCACTTCTTGTCCACCCCCGTCCCCTTCAGCTTCCCCACCTTCTGCGTTGCATCAAGCAACGCCTCGTATATCTCTCCCGCCGCTCCCCCCGGCCTGTCTGCGATGCGCAATGGCATGCGAATGGGCTCAAGCACTGCACAAAAGTTCTTAAGCAAGGGCCGAAATGCGGGGTCACAAATCACCCCCTTCACCTCCTTCCGCTTCTTTCAATCTGCCGCCTTCTTCCTCCCCAGCACCTCCTACTCCTCCAATGTCATGATGTTTCTCAGCTTGTCCTTCAAGTCTCTCATCCGCTCCGCCATCATCAAGACCGAGGTGAAGCGAGTCTGGCACGGATGCACCAGCCCCTTCTTCGCATCACGCTTCAGCTAGACCTTGGGGAGGTTGTTGTCGCGAAAGGAGGAGGAGACGAGGATGACTTTCTCCACCAGCTCCTTCCCCCACGAGCACTTAGCCACGTCCTTGATCACCAAGTCCATGGCGTGTGCTACGCAGCCTTGGAAGAAAATGTTGGGGTACTTCGCAGCGAGCGAGTTCGCTGCCTTCTCGTTCACGGTTGCATTGTCGCACACCACCCCCACCATATTCTCCACTCCCACCGTCGTGATTGCAGCGTCAATCATTGCCGCCACGTGGTTAGCATCGCGAGGCAGGCCGCTAGCGTCACGTGAGAAGACATGGCACACGCCATGGGCGTTGACGGCCATGGCGTTGTAGATGGGCTGCTGCCCCACGTCGCTCCACTCATCGACGTTGAGTGTCACGCCGAGCCACCCCCACATCCTGCGGTAGATCTCCTCCTCGTTGTACAACTCTGTGTCGATCTCAGGCAGCAGCTGGTTTGTGACTGTGGATCGGGCGAGGAGAGTGAAGGAGCAGTTGGTTTTCCTCGCGTCCGTGATCAGGTCCTTCACAACCTTGAGGCGGCAGTAGGAAATGGCCAGCCCAGCCATGGCCATGACCTTCACAAGAGTTTTTTGACACTTGCGATTAGGGCTGGTAGTTCGATTTTTCAATCTGAGCCAGAAAATCGGATCGAATCGGAATTTCAACTAATCGTACCTCGATTTGGATCGCACTCGACCAGATCGAAGGCGTCAATTTAATCGGCGATTCGATTTCGATTCCCTGTGAGTGCAAAAAAACGATCATTTTGATCTGTGAAAAACGATTAATCCGATTTTTTTAATCGAGATCGAACGTCTCAAAACACAGATATGGACGTCCCAAGGAGGTAAAACCCCAAGATGACGATTACATCGATTTCAGACATGATCTGCGATCTGATTATGATTTTGGGGGAGAGGCACCTTGACCAATTTGATCTGTGATCGAATGCACGATCTTCGATTGATTTGAAAAAATCGAAACGGGCGATTCGCACGATTTTTGATTTGATTTAATCGAATCGAAATCGAACTACCAGCCCTACTTGCGATTTGTGGCCTGCGCCACGTGCTGCCGGATATCGGACTGCTGCAGCGGCTGAGCACCATTCGTGGCAGCAGCGATGGCGGCGGCATGCACGACGGCAACTGTGGCTGCTGCTGACGCAGCAGGGTGAGCAGCAGCTGCGGCAGTAGATGGTGGTGGTGCAACAACAGGCGCAAGTGTTGGGGCTGCTGCTGCTGCGGCTGCCGTGCTGCTGCAGCTGCCAACGCCGCTGGACGGTGTGGCAGAGGAAGAGGGGTCCCATGGGTTGCGCGGGGTCACCTTCCCCGCGGCTTGCTGGTCCAACTCCGCCCTCATGCTCCTCCAGTTTATCTTGTCCTCCGTGCCTCCCCACTGCCGCCCACGNAAAAAGGAGGGCATCGTACGGGACGTAGTCGGTGGGGGGCTCAATGACCGGGAGGCTGAGGATGATGCGCGTCTTGGGGGGGGGGGCTGCCGACATCCCTTGATGTTCGTGTTGTCGCAGGCGAAGTGGTGCCTCATGCGGCTTATCCCCCCGCCGTAGCAGTTGCCACAGCTGCCACATTGGAAGCCGCAGCCGCCTTCCATTGTTGGCCATTTTTTGCAGAAGGCGGAGAGGGCACGCTCGCCACTAGGGATGAAGTTGGGGTCCGATGCCATGGCCGAGGGAGGGGGCAGGCCGCAGGGCAGCAGGGTGTAGGGCGCAGAGCGCAATGCGCAGGGCAGCAGGGTGCAAGGTGCAGGAAGCAGCACGGCAGGGCGGAGGGTGCAAAGCGCAAAGCGCAGGGCAGCAGGGCGGGCGCTGGCGCATGCACTTGGCGCTGGTGCTAAGCGCTGGCGCGCTTAGCGCTAAGGTTGGCGCTGGCGCTAGCGAGGAGCTTAGCGCTAGCGCTTAGCTTAGCGCTAGCGCTGACGCTGGTGCTTAGCGCTGGCGCTGGCTCCTGGCGCTAAGCGCTGGCGGGAAGCAAGAGGGCCTGGGGGGGGGCGGTCCAGTGGGTCCTGCTGAGTCCTGCACGCTGCCTGAAATTGGCAGCCTCTCACTTGTCACTGACGAGTGGGAGGCTGCCGGCATGGAGTCGTAGGGGGCAGGCAGGCCCCACCTGCGCCTTGTCATAAGACAAATAAAACATACAAAAAGGGAAAAAAAATCGTAAAAAAAAAATCATGTTTTTGTCGCGAACTCACCCTCCAAAAGTGGGGGGAGAGTTCGCCCCAAAAGTGGTTGCGGGCTGAGGGGTCTGGGGCTCGACCCCCCCAGTCCGCACCCACACTTAGCCGCTCAGCGGCTAAGTGTGGGTGCGGCCGGTCGACCTCGACCTCTGAGGTCGACCTGATCGACGACGGTCGACCTTCGACCACCTGCAGGTGGTCGAAGGTCGA
>SZWC01015033.1:26083-42766 GCA_023375785.1 Penium margaritaceum
GGTGTCCCAGACAGAGAGACCAAGGCATCGCGGATCTGTCGCAGCGTAGCTGACTGCTCATCCTGGCGCTGGCGGAGTGACGACTGCTCCACCAGCAGGAAGTCAATCGCCTTTGAGCGTGGGCTGCGATCCCCGCTCGTGACGGTGTCCTCCAGCTCCTTGCCCTTGGAGCTGCTCGGCTCCATGCTGAGGCGGTGTGAAAGTCGTCCGAACGCAGAACCGTCAGCGTTTCTCGCCGATTTAGGACGGTGGCAAAAGTCGACCTTCTGACCAAAAAATCGGCTAAGTGCTGAAAATTTAAAAATTTAAATTTTCACTACTAAAAATTGAAGGTTGTCCAAATGAAGCGAAATTTGGACCACAAAGGCGTCTGAGGATGCTGAAGACAATGGTGAAATTTTCGTCTTCAAAGAGTGGGGAAAAGGCCAAAACGATCTGATTTTATGCTCAGGCCGAAGAAATGAAAAATTCAAATCAGTCATGCGGAACGGTGAATGCTGGAGGCTACAAAGCTCCAAATGAGGCGAGGAAGGGCGCGATGGAAAGCTTGAGATCTAAGCTTTCCAACGAGCCATAGCGCGCAACGTTTGGTGGCTATTTGAGTCCGGCACAGGCGAGTGAAGAGAGGATGGCGGCTGACGCGATTTGCGTCTGCGGCTCCTCCACGTCCGTGCGGCTTCCAGGAAGCTGCACGGCTGGAGTCAGCACCTACAAAAGGTACTGGTGCCTCTGGTGCCTGAGTGGCCACGGCCGCCGCTGCTGCTGTTGCTCGCTGATGGTGCTGTTGCTCGCCCGGTTTGCGGCTCCAAGTCGCCACACGGGCGGCCTCGGACCGGCTGCTGCTGCGCGCAAGGGCTCCAACGGCCTCAAGCCGTTGTGGCACGCTGCAGCTGCAGCACGAACCTGCCGTTGCGGTTTCTGACGCATCAGGATGATGGCATATGCGTCGCTGCGTGCTCTTGTCGCTTCAAGCGACTCAGGGTGGTGATGGGTCCAACCAGGACCTGCTGCTGCTGCTGTGGGCTGCTGCCACTGCTGCTGCTCACTGCTGCTGCAGCTGCTGCGTCTCTGCTGCGCAGCACGACGAGCACTGGCTCGCCTGCTCTGATACCATGAGAAGATTCCAGGAAGCTTCCTAGCCTTTCTGCTTGCTAGCCTGACAGCACGGGTCTGGCTGGTTGACACACAGGTCATNCATAAATAGCCGCCGTGGCTCACGGCGGGTGGCGCACACGGCGGTGCCTGTCAAACCTGAACCGGCCCAAAACCACTGTTTTGGCCATAACTCTGCGCACAAGCGTCCAAACGGAGCGCCGTCTAATCCTACGGATGCACAACGAAAAGACAGACACAACGACTGGTCACACGCCTACATCCGGGAACAGCCGGAGAGTGTAAGAAAACAAACATGTAAATCAGCCTGGCAGGGCTGTCCACCGAGAAAATCCTGAAGACCTCCAAACGTAGTCCGTGGGTTGTGGGAGCCCTCTGGTACACTGGGTAGGCTGCCAGGCTGCCTCCAACGGGTGGAGCATCACCTCAGGGAACTCTGTCTCCAGCTGGGTCCGCCTCAACGATCTGCACGAGCATGGACACGGCCGAGTGGTCACAACCAACTGTACAACTGTGTATGACTGACAACATCACAACAGTAGGCCGCAACACCTGCGTGACGTAGGAGTCGTGCAGGAGGGGTGCAGCAGTGTAGCAGCACGGTAGCGTAGCAGCGTCATAGCAGCTGTCCAGCAGCGCAGCAAGACTGCTGGCAGTCTTGACCACAACAGGAGCAGCAGCAGCAGCAGCAGCAACATCGGCGGCGGCATCAGAAACATCAGCAACAGTAGCCGCCAAAGCGGCTTGAGGCTGTTGCCGTCAAGCTTGACGGCAGCAGCAGCAGCAGCAACAACAGCAACGTGCGCCACCGCTGCCCCTGTCCGTGCAACTTCCTAGAAGCCGCACGGACGTGGAGGAGCAGCAGACGAAAATCGCGTCAGCCACCACCTCCCCGTCGGCACGAGCTTGCCCTGGCTTCAAACGAACACCGTTTTCAGCGTTTGAGGGTGCGTTGGAAAGCTCTTCTCTCAAGCTCTCCAGAGCTACTATTCACGCTCAGTTTCGTGCTCTGTCGCCACCAGCAAAGACTGAAGTGCAACGCAGATTTGTTTTCTGCTGAAATTCGGGCAGAACAGGGAAAAGTGACGTTTTGCCACTTTTTCCAACTTTTTGCGACCGAAAAGCTCACCACCATGTTCAGCACATTCATGAGCCTCTGTGGTCCAATTTTCGTTTGATTTGAACAACCTTGAAATTTTAGTGCTGAAGTTTTTAAATTTCAGCACTGAGCCAAATTTCTGGCCGTCAGCACCATACTTGGCCAAATTTTTGGCCGGACAGTCAAAAATTGCCCGCGTCTCAAATCCTCGAGAAACGCTGTCAGTTTCTTGTTTGGAGCATTTTTTGCGCTCGGCCCCATACTCAGCACCGCGATGGCGCCGGTCCGTGACAAGGACAAAGGACCCGTTGATCCCTCTTCTTCCTCTTCGGGCGTTTTGAGCCCTCGGTTGCAGTCTCGCATGATCGATGAGCTTCGTCGGTCGCAGGACGAGATGCGCCAGCAACAGCAGAGGCAGTTCGACGCGTTCCAGGAGATCACGGAGTTACTACGGGGTCGTTCGATGGCTACACAGCAGCCACCTGGAGTGTCTACTGGAGCTGCACCATCCGCTCAGCAATCTACACCCTACACAGTGCGGCGGTCTCAGCATCGATCATCACAGGTGGACACCTGGGACGAGGAGGAGATTAAGGATGACTCACGCGAGCACGAGATTCGTGTGCTTGAGGAGCGCATCCGTGAGTTACGTATGGAATCACAGCCTCCTACTCCACCACCTTCTCGCTGTCAGGATCAGACACGTCGTTCAGCAGCGTTCACCTTTGGTGGTGTTTTCCTCACTGGTGGGCTCCCCATACCCCGCCCACCATCTCCTAAGCCTGAGGTCGCCCTCCCCACGGAGCGGCGACCGAAGGACTTTGAGACACCTCCACCCCGTTATGATAGTGACGAGGGCTTCGATTGCTGGGAGACCGTGTTTCAGGTGTAGGCCGATTCTGAGGGTGTCTGGCCGTACTACCACAGCCAGTACCAGACTCGCGACGCTCACCAGGCCCAGACAGCAACAAGAGCGATGCGGGGTCTCCTCTACGCCATGCCACGGGAGACTGTGATCGACTTCCGTCCTTTCCTCGGTCAGACCGGGACCGGGATTGGAGCAGATCCGCGTCAGGGCTGGGAGCTGGTCCTGACACTTCTCGTTGCGGAGACCCATACCACGAGGGCGGCCCGACTACGTGAGTTTCACTCCCTCCGCCAGGGCCCCACAGAGCCCGTAGCTGACTTCTGGAGGCGCGCGATGCGCCTTTACACGCGCCTTGGGACCGGTGGCGGGACACAGTTGTGGGCGCTCGACACCATCATGATGGGAGCGCATTTGGACCACGTGAAGCTCTTAACGGGCTTTGATCGTGTGGCTCTCTCTGAGCTGTCCGAGTCACTACAGCTCCTTCCTTGGGCCCATCGCTACTTCATCCAGGCCACATCGGCTCATGAGGCTGCCGTCGCTCATCAGCATAGTCCACTGGTTGCAACAGTGACTGCGACTCCTCCTACGCCTCTGTCCCTGCTCACCAGCCCCACCTCGACCGCCTCCTCCTCCTCCTCCTCTACTCCGAGCGGCCACACTCAGGGCGTTGTAGCAGCCGCACAAAGAAAGAAGGGGAAGAAGCGACACGAAAGGGACAACAACAGCAGTAGCAGCCGGCGAGTAGTGGCAGTGGAAATTCTGTCCACTGATACAACTGTGGAGGCGCTCACCGCTACACAGAGTGTGAGCAGCCACTTGACTGGACTCGGATCATGCGCGGCCTCTAGGCGGCGCACGCACAGCGGACTTCCTCGAGCGACACACGGACTGGGCACGCCGCGACCACGAGTGCTGCAGATGCACCCGTTTCATCAGGCGGCAGCAGTGAGGTGGACTCTCGGGATCGCACGATCGCAGATCTTTGTCAGCTGCTGGCGCTTCATACTCAGGGAGGTGCGAGTGTGTTGTCACAGCCGAGTGGTCCCGACATAGCTTGTCTTACTGCGTCTGTTGCTCGTGATGATGCTTGTGGTGGAGCTATGGTAGCTTGCGATGAGGATGGACCTAACAGTATCGGCTGGCTTGCCGAGTCACAGATCTGTGTTGTCCGTCGTTGTTCCGAGTCCTCTGCTTAGCGCCCAGCAAAGGCAGAGTGTTCTGTGGCACGTTGCTCAGTGTCGTTGCAGTGACTTCGTTGTGCTGGGTCCCGTTGCTCAGTGTCGTCGTAGTGACTTCGTTGTGCTGGGTCCCGTTGCGTCTGTTCGGTCTGTTTGCACAGGGTCTGGTCACTCGTTGCCTGTACAGGGAGTTGGGGTTGTGCGGTTCGATGGTCTGTCTCGCCCCTTGTACATTTTTTATGTGCTCTTTGTCCCTGCTCTTGAGCTCAGCTTGCTCTCTGTTCGTGCATGCACCAGGATGGGCCTCACTGTTGAGCACTCTGCTGACTCTGCCACAGTGACTGCTCTTGACACACGTGCCGTTGTGCTTCATGTCTCTGTTGTTGATGACCTGTATCGTGTGTCTCATTGCACTCCCTCTACTTCTCCTTCCCCTCCCCCTTCTGCGCGAGTGTTTGTCACTGGTGTTCTCTCCCCGGAATACCAGCGCTTGTTACACCGTCGCCTCTGCCATGTGAGCTCGGACACTGTGTCCAAGCTCATTCGTACTCAGCCAGCCCTCGGTCTTGACGCAGCTTCTTTTGAGAAGCCGCCCAAGACCGACTGTCTTTTTTGCGCCCAGGATAAGATGCATCGCTGCTCTTACCCTGACTCCTCCTCCCAGGCACTGCGCCCACTTGAGTTGGTTCACTCGGACCTTCTCGGCCCTCTCCCAGTTGAGTCCCTCTCTGATCAGGGTCGATACGTTCTCACCCTGACTGATGACTTCACGCGGATGTGGTGGGTCTAGAGCCTGCGCCACAAGAGCGATGCCGCATTGGCAGTCCGCCTGTGGCTTGTGATGGCTGAGCATCAGTCTCGTCACACTCTGCACACATTTTGTTCAGATCGTGGTGGCGAGTTCTTGGACGAGATGGATGCCTACTTTTCCGAGCACGGTATCTTTCACCAGCTCTCCGCCCCTGCTACACCACAGCAGAACGGTGTGTCTGAGTGTTGGAACCGCACCATGGAGGATGCGGTTCGCGCTATGGGATCTGAGTGCAGTCTACCGGAGTCCTTTGCCTTTGAGGGCTTCTCCTACATGACGTGGGTCTGGAACCGATTGCCGCATGGTCCGCTTCCAGACCATGTCACGCCGTATGAGCTGTGGTTCGGCCATCGCGCTGATCTCCGTCTCGCTCGCGTTTGGGGGTCTCTCTCTTGTGTCTAGTACACCGAAGACCAGCAGGGTTCTAAGGTCTCACATCGGGGACGCATGTGTGCCTTCCACAGCATCTCCTCCCGGTCGAAGGCCTGGCAGTTTTGGGACCCTGCTCACCATCGCATTGTCGAGTCTCGAGATGCTCTCTTCTTTGAGACACTCACCTACCGCGACTTGTCTAGCATTCTGTCGCTGGCCCTTGACCACGTTCCTACTTGTGTGGCTTCCCGGCGGATGGGGGAGACTAGTCCTGCGGATGGGTCCGGCCGGGCTTCCTCACCTGCTGACTGGTCTCCGGCTGCTGACGATCCGGCCATCGTGGCTGTGGGTCCAGTAGCCTCATCCGTATCGTCCGACACACCCAATCTTGTGCCACTTCCTTATTCCACACCGGATTTCGTACGAGCTCCAGTTCCCTCTGACACACCTGATCCCGTACGAGCGCCAGTTCCCTCTAGCACACCTGACCCTATGTCGGTGTCAGACCCTTCTGGCACACCCGATCCCATACTGGTGCCAGTGCCGGTCCCCTCTGGTGCACCTGACCCCTTACCAGTGTCAGTCCCCTCTGTCACACCTACTCCCGTGCATCCACCCATGCCTCCTACGACTCTGGCACAGCAGCCTTCCCCGCAGCCTGAGGCGAGCGTTGCGTCGAGGTACTCCCGCGAGCCTGGCGGTCACCTGCGACCATTGCCCTCTAGAGCTCAGCGGACCGCTGACCCTGTGCCTAGACGACCGACTCGTAATGTTCAGAGTGGCGAGCCCGGCACGAAGGCCCTTGGCTTGAGTGTCCAGGCAGACTACACCAAGATTCACCCATTATGTCATGTTGGCCACAAGTTGGTCTCTCAAGAGTTCTCGGTCGCTTGCGATGCCACAGCTGACCTTGTCACGGTCAGACCGAGTCCATAGGCGTGTGTCTTAGCCACCCGGAGCACTCCCTTGACGATGCCTGATCCAGGCACGTTGAAGGAGGCACTCTCATCTCACGATGCAGACCTGTGGCGTGTTGCTTGTGAGGATGAGTTGAGAGCCATCCGTGAGCACAGTGTCTATGAGCTTGTCGACCTCCCGCCTGGGCGGAGGGCTGTACAGGCCAAGTGGGTCTTTCGCAAGAAGGTGAAGCCTGATGGCACACTGGATCGCTACAAGGCTCGCTTGACGGCCAAGGGGTTCTCGCAGGTTGAGGGAGTGGATTTCACTGACACCTTTGCACCGGTTGGCCGCATGACCACGGCTCGCGCTCTGTTCGGGGTTGTTGCTCACCACGACTGGGAGCTGCACCAGATGGACGTGAACAACACATTCCTCCATGGCACCTTAGAGGAGGAGATTTACTTGGTTCAGCCACTTGGGTTCAAGGTCGGTGACAAGGTCTGGCGCTTGCACAAGGCCTTGTACGGCCTGAAACAGTCACCCAGGTGCTGGAACTTGGAGATCACTGGTACACTAACACGTGCCGGTTACGTACAGAGTGATGCTGACCCGTCCCTCTTTCTCAGACGGACAGCTGACAGCTTCACTGCCATCCTGGTCTACGTGGACGACCTCCTGATTGCGTCTCCTTCTATGGAGGCCGTGAAGGACACCAACGCAATTCTCCAGGCTGCCTACTGGATGAAGGACCTTGGTCCTGCAGCTGTGTTTCTCGGGATGGAGATCGTGCGTGATCGCCAGCGACGGACACTCTTGTTACACCAGGCACGTTACGCCCATGTTGTGGGGGAGCGGTTTGCTGACCTATTCGGTGCAGTTCCAACAGCCTCCACCCCCATCACACCTGGCGAGTAGGATGCTCTGAAGGTGGATGATCCCACAGACCTAGGGGAGACAGTGGATGTGACCCTGTACTTGCGCCTGATCGGCTCCTTGATGTACTTGGCCACTACCACACGACCCGACATTACCTTTGCCATCAACCTCCTTGCATATTTTTCATAGTGTCCTCGGGCGAGAGCCCTTCATGCTGTTGTGCAAGTGGTGCGGTACGTGGTATCCACACTGTACCTCGGACTCTGCTTTTGACGGCAGTGTTCGGTAGTAGTCGACGGCTACACAGACAGCGACTGGGCGTGGAGTCCTGATGGGCGCAGCCGAACAGGCTACGTATTCCTGCTTGGTCGCACCGCTGTGTCGTGGCGCAGTGGCAAGCAGGGTTGTATCGCACGTAGCTCATAAGAGGTTGAGTATGTTGCTCTGGGGGCTGGGGCTGCTGAGGCGGTGTGGCTGCAGCGTCTGTTTTGTGAGTTGCGTCAGTCTGCGCCCTGCATTGTTCTGCGCTATGACAACCAGAGTGCTCTTGCCATCACAGACAACTCTGGTGTGTTTCATGCACGCACAAAGCACATTGCTATTGAGCATCACTTTGTGCGTGATCTTGTGGAGCGACAGGTGATCTCTGTCATCTGGGTCGGCACAGACATGCAGCGGGCTGACTTCTTGACCAAGGCGCTTGCGCGTGGAAAGTTCATGGTGGCCATTCGTTCTGTCGGGCTACGCCCCTTGCCTGAGAGTGGCTGNCGTCCGTTTGTACAGCTTACTGTGACCACTCGGCCGTGTCCATGCTCGTGCAGATCCCTGATGCGGACCCAGCTGGCGCCGGAGCACTGATGGTTGGTGGATTCACCCGCCAGCAGCCACCAGGCGGCTGCCATGACGTCCCAGGTGCTTGCCGGGGTACTCTGCAGTTTTCCTGCAGACGCTAGAGTTTTCTCGGTGGACAGGCTCTTGAGGCCGATTTGCATGTTTTGCATTGTCCTTCCACAGATTGATGCTGGACTTGTGTGTGTGACCAGTCGTAGCGTCCGGCTCGAGATTTTGCACGCCTAGGTTCAGACGGCGCAGCATTCTGACATGTGTGCGCAGAGTTACGGCCAAAACAGTGGTTTTGGGCCGGTTTTAGGACAGCTCTTGGACCGCCGCGTGCGACACCCGCTGTGCGCCGCGGCAGGTATTTATGCCATGGACCTGTCATTTGTTATCTCTCTCTGCAAATGCTTATGAAGCATTTAGACACTTTGCCTTGTGTCCCCTTGCCAAATCCTTGCCGTTACGTGCACGACTTGTGACTGTCGTCACCGTCTGATTAGGCACTGACGCTTGGTCAACGGGAGTGTGGCTAGAAAGCTTCTATGCATCTTCTCATTCCGGCCGACGGGCGTCCATAGGAATCCCCGACGGCAGTCAAAAATCCCTTTTTGTTTTTTTAAACACTTCATTCAACTTTATACCCTCGTTTGAGATACAAACAATAGACAAACCCACCCCCTATTTACATCCAGGGTTTGAGGATTTAATTTTGCGCGGGCACCTGCTGGGCCCCACTACCGCGGGGCCCAGCAGGTTCCCTTTGAACGCTGGGGAGTCTCGGGCCCCACATGCAAACTCCCCGCAAACCACTTACAAAAAAGGTTTAAAGTACTCAGGTGTCCATGGTTTTGGTTGATAGATCAGCGCTGTTCGTAGTAAGAAATGACATCAAAGCGGTGCCCATGTTTTCGAATGTGCGACCAGAAACGGAATTGGACTTTGCTCTCGAGGTCGGACGTCGCCGACTTCGAGAGCGAAATCGGCGACTTCTGACACTGACCTCAGTGATGTCATAAGTCACCCTGTTGCGAGTTTTGGAGTTCGTAATTGCGAACTTCAAAGCTCGCGACAAGGTGTGCCGCATCTCACAACCCCCCCCCCCCATATCCGGCAAGCCCCCTGGTGACACTGGGGGGGTTGGGTTTTATTCTTTTACTTGCCCGGGCATCTGCCGGGCCCTACGGTAGCGGGGCCCGGCAGATTCCCTTTCTTCTATCACACGTGCGCCGCATCTCGCAAACCCCCCCAAACCTGAGGGAGACCCCCTAGTTTAAATGGGGGGTTTGGGTTTTTCTTTCTAACTTGCCCACGCATTTGTCGGGCCCCACGGTAGCGGGGCCTGGTAGATTCCATTTCTTCTATCACACATGCGTCGCACCTCACAAACCCCCCCACCCAACATCCAAAAAACCCCTAGTTACACGAGGGGATTTGGGTTTCATTTTTTTACTTGCCCGAGCACCTGCCGGGCCCCGCTACCGTGGGGCCCGGTAGGTTCCCTTTCTTCTATCACAATGTGCGCCACATGTCGCAAACCCCCCCCAAACCCTCGACAAACCCCCTTAGATAAAATGGGGGGTTTGTCAAGGTCATCGCGAGCTCGCGGGGTGGTTCGCCGCGAAACCCCTTCTGCGAGCTCGCGACGACGGGCAAAGATTGACTTCACCCTCGAAGTCAGAATCCATGTCAAATATGTTAAACACACGAGATATATATCAGCCGTGCCCGTTTTTGCTCGAAAAGCAAAAAACATGGGCATCGCTATCATGCCAGTTTCGACCATGGACAGCGCTAATAAATCGACCAAAATGATGGACATGTAACAACTCAGTCCTGTAAAAAATCACAAACCCTTCGTTTAGGAATTTGTGATAATTGGGTAGGACATTGTGATGTCAACATGTCGACACCGCATCCATACAACGTCGACATGCTATCTTTCGACAAACGAGAGGGGTACATCGTTTCTTTTCTACGCCGGGATTTTTTTGTCCTTCCAAAAGGGGTGAGTCAAGCTTATTCTTCTGGAGGAGGGGTGAATGAGGCTTATGGTTCTGGCAGAGGGGCGGATGAGGCTTATCGTTCCGACGAAGGGGCAGACGGGGCTTATTGTTGTGGCGGAGGGGCGGATGGGGCTTATTCTTCCGACAGAGGGGCGGATGGGGCTTATTGTCCGAAACGAAGGCTGCATGGTCATTCCGCCCAGACATCATTCTCCACTTGTGCGTAGACACTAGTTTCATGGTTAGAATAATCAACGATGTACCCTCCTCGTTTGTTGAGAGACAGCATGTCGACCTCGCATGGAATGCGGCATCAAAATGCTAATGTCAGTGTTTTACCCAAAAATAGAAATGCCCTTGATTTGAACATGGTTTACGGGGAGTTAGCATGGCAAGTCCAGTAATCCACATGCGTTGAAAAGGAACCTGTAGGGTCCCGCTATCGTGTTACGTCCTTGACGTACATGACTCCCTAAAACCTGCGAGCGAGCAGTTTTTCATTACATCCAAGGCCCCCCATGCGATGAATTCAAGATTTTTACGCTAGTCTGCCAAGGGCACTTTGCCCAGCAGCCCCGACCTCCGGTGTTCCGTTCCAAGAGTTTTTGAAAACTTCGACCACTTTCCACTTTCCAATGGTTGACAAAATCGTCGCGGACCATATCGATGTTTCAATATCGTTCAGTCAACTTTTCGACAAAGCTTGACTTATAGAAAGAAGCGTCACGATGTTCTCGAAGCCCCTGACTTCTCGGTGGAGCTTCTTGAACCCGCCACTCAAGGCGCGACCTTCCACGTACCACGTGATTTGAACGCCGATGACCCACCTTATGCCTCATTCTTATTCTTGGCATTGTATACATGTGCTTCAATCGCTCAACACTTGTCATCAAAGTACATTTACTGCTCATTATGAATCATCTATTTCTCCCAAACATACGAATCATCCTTTGTACCACACCTCATCCCTGTGAACCACCTATTTTCCGCTCGGCGTAACACTCGAAATGAGAGCGCAGCAGCGTTGGAGGGGCAACCGACACATTTACTACCTGAAAAGAACCTAGTACAAGTCCTCAGCGTATCTCCAACATTCCGAATATCATAGACTTCACGACGCCAACGATGAATGGAGCGAGCGCAGCCGACGACGAGCAGTAGTCCTCGATGAGTACTCCGGCAATGGCGGATCAGTTTCATGCGAACAACGACGCTCTCCACGCGAACCACACGCTACGGACAACTTTCGCGGCAATGGTGCAACACCCACAAACCCGACTGCCAATCCAGTCAGGGATCCCTTGGGCTCGGTAAGCAGTTTGTGGATGGACACCTAGCACGATGGGAGGCACCGGCCGACAAGCGCGAATCAGCAAGGACCCGTACCATAAATTGTCGTGACTTGAGAGCCTCAACACCCATGTGCTCCGCCAGCTCAACGCGGCAATGGAGGAGCGTTGAGTGTCTCATGCGTGAAAAGTAGTGCTCACCAAGAGAAATTTGAAACTCTCGATTGAACCCCAGATTCGACCGGCACTTCCCGCGCCATTCAATCTCGCAAACCCCAAGGGACCGACGGTCAACATGTTGCTGACGAGTTTGGAGGTGTACTTCACCGTAGCTTAGGTCAACGAAAACAAAAAAGGAAAATTGACCTCGTGGCCACGCTTCTGCATGGCACAGCTTCGAGTTGGTGGTCTGATGTAAAGGCCATCCAATTGTAGTAGAAGACCGCAGAGCTGGATCAACGGCTCACGCGACCACTCTCACATTGTCGACCGCAGGCGTACTATATCTTGAACAGATAGATCCAACATTGCACGACTCTCTCATGCCACCTGAAATGTAGAGCGACTTTGTACATGCTGCAATCGCTCGCTTTGGGAAGCTGAACAAGAAATCTTACCCATGGTACAGACTCCAGCATCTGCGTCACCAATCAAGCGTGGCAAAGTACACTCTGTGTTTTTTCAAAATCATTACCGCTCATGACCTCGCCCCCGTGAATTGTGCTTCTACTACAACGGCCTCAATTGTCATCCAAGACAACCTTCTACGAATGACCGTAGTAGTGGACCGCATCAATAATGTCCACTACAACCCTTCGATTCACAAATCCAACACCTGGCAACCCCAAGGTTACAATTCTTATCGTGGCAGATGGAAGTTGCAATAGGCGGAAACCTTGTCTCTGATGGAGATTTACACCGTCGATCAACACCTCTGCTAGACTCGTGGGAAACTAGGCCATATCTTGTGCGGCTGCCTAAAGCGGCATCTACAAGGAGGGAAGTCGCAAGAAGATAGCAAAGAGTCTGGAAATGGCAATGGAAATGGACAAGAGTAGACGGCGATGCTCTTGTCTGGTCAGGAAAATCTGCACCAAACGATCGCCCATTTGAGTGGCTCACATCGCTGTAGACAAGGGCTGGTGATATTGCAAAGTTTGACAAATGGTACGTGAACGACCAACTGGTTATAATGTTATGATTGCAATTGTGGGACTGTAAAAGTCACAGAACGATACCGGCACTATTGGATGGAGGAGCTTCTTATAGTTTCTTCAGCAACGACACGATTCAGAAGCCAGGTTTGCGGACTTAACTGGGAATTTTTTTAACGAGAAACCGTCCATGGACGACTATAGATTTGTTAGCTTCATGAACCACTTTGGCTGTAAATTAAAGATCTGCAAGATGGAACGGATTGGAGGACTTCCCCAACGAGGGACCAAAAAATTATCCTTAGGCAAGGTTTCTTGCACATGTACAATGAGTAGGTTGATTGGACTAGCAGAGTAAAATATGTCAGCATTTATGATAGAAACGTCACCTACCCTTGGTTTAGCGACCCACGACGAAGCGGCGGTTACGGGGAGAGAGAGAGAGAGGTAGAAGCAGCATGGGAAGTTGCAACAACCACAAATCGCCGACCAATTTTCATGGACGTGGCCAATGAATATGTGAATTGAGGAGCTCAAGCGCTGCTAGTCCACGTGGAGGTAATGAGCAAAAGATATTGCAGTAGCGGAAGTGACATCAACGACCTCAGCACCCAAAAAGTTCGTAGTCATACAGAAAGAGTTCGCAAAACTCATCAAGGAGTTTGAAGGGGGTTTTCTCGACAAATTTTCCCACGAGTTACCAGTGCAACACAACATTGACCATCAGATTGACATGAAGCCGGGTAGTAGACTGACAATGAAGGGGACCTATTGGATGAACAACCATGAACAGACCGAGCTACAAAAAATCTACACAAGATGCTCGATCAAGGGTTCGTCAGGCCCTCCATGTCACCCTACACAACACTTGTACATTTTGTGAAAAAGAAAACAGGCAAGATGCATATGTGTGTTGACTATCGGGCGTTGAACGACATCACCATCAGGACTCCCTAGCCCCTCCAGCGAGTTGACGAAAATTTCGACCAACTCCGGGCTTTGGATTTTCAGAACAATCGACCTACACAGTGGCTATCATCATACATGTGTATTTGATAAGGACGTTGAGAAGACAACATTATGCAATAGATACGAGCACTTCAAGTTCACGGTCATGACATTTGGACTCACAAATACTCCCACAACATTTACATTGACGATGAACAACATCTTTCGCCCGTACCTTCACGGCTTTGTCGTCGTACATCTTGATGGCATGCCGGTGTATAGTCACACCCCAAAGGAGCACAATGGACATGTACAAAACGCTCTCGTAGAAATACAAAGAGATAGAATACATTGGAAAGTTTTAGAAATGGGACTTCGATCAAGGTTTTAGGCAACATCATTGGCGGCGGACGGACCACCATGAACCCAAAAAAGGTGGAGGCAGTCGCTGATTGATCGACACCCACAAGGGTTCAAGATGTCTAGGTATTTTTGGGTTTCTGCAACTACTACCATCAATTCGTTAAAGACTTTCCCGGGGTGTCGGCGCCTCTCTCCAATCTCACCCAGAAAACCACTGAGTGGAATTAGAGGGATAGCAAACAACAGGTGTTCAACTTCTTGAGAAACGCTGTGAGCTTGGCACCAATACCGCCATTGGCAGATCCAATGGTGGATTACATCATGGCCACCGATGCGTCAGATGGAGCCAAAAGAGCAGTTGTGGAGAACAACCGGACGCATACATGTCGAGAGAACTACAGAGTTTGTAACTCAACTACGCGGTAAATGAAAAGGAGATGCTCGCAATCATACATGTGTTTAAGACGTGGTGGTGCTAGCTGGAATGCCGAAGATGAGTCGTTGGCAACGACCATCACGGTTTGAAACATCTCAAGACCCAACCAAATCTCAACATTCACAAACTCGATGGATGGAGCTCCTCGAGTCCAACTTTGACTACGACATCAAGTACCGGTGTGGGAAAGAAAATCCGGCGGATAGTCTAAGTCGATGACCACGTTTAATGCCTGAGATCAGCACTTTGCTTGTCTAACAAGACAAGCTGGGCGGGTATGACAAAACCAAGTTTTGGTTCAACGACCCTTTCTAGCAGTGGTGATTTACTTGCAAAGTTGACATTCCTCCAAACAAGGAGCTCCGCCAAATGCCAGTGGAGGAATGCCACAACACCGGTCCAAGTGGACACTTTGGCGTGGACAAGACACTCAAGAAACCGGCGAAGTACTACTGGTGGAACAAGATGTAGACCGACATGGCAGCCTGCAAATCTTGCGACACTTGACAGAGACAGAAATCTCGTCGCATGTGGCTTCCTAGTCTACTTCAACCCCTACCCGTTTCAACAAAACATTGGGCCGATATCAACATGGAATTCATGGTGGGACTACTCGCCACTCCCAATGGCTATGACAACATCCTCCTCGTTGTGGACAACGGCCACTGCCACTGTAGAAGGAACATCACGGTTGTTTCTAAACCAAATTATTCTGTTGCACGACGTGCCACATACCATCATCAACAACAGTGATGGCCACTTCACTAGCCATTTTTTTGCACGAACTGATGACACACTATGGCAGTCGGATCCAGCTCTCTATGAAGTTCCAATTCTTAGACCGATGGGCAGACGAAGCAAACCAATCAAACGCTCGAACAACTCCTCCACACTTTATGCGAGCCTCACGGCACCAATTGGGCAGCAAAACTGCCGATCACCAAACTCGCGTACAACTCTGCTACTTCTACCGCAACTTCTAAGATAGCTTTCGAGGTGGTATATGGCAACTTCTTGCCAACCCGGCTTGATTCCAGAGTGAAAGGAACATACCCGCAGTTCATACTCACCACCACAAATTCACAAGCATGTGGGAGGAAATGCGACAGACCCTCGCAAAGACGCAAGTAACCATGAAGCAAGCAGCTGACCGGCATCTCATCAATGACGTGTTCAGTGTTGGCCATCACATCCTTCTCAGGTCTATGAACATCAAACTCAGAGGACATGACTTCGCAAAGCTCAAACCTCACTGGTTGGGACCATTTGAGATTGAGCAAATGCAAACCCCAGTGGTCGTCCAACTCCGTCTCCCTGGCAGCAAGACAATCCAGCCTGTCTTCTACATCCGCATGCTCAGGCACTATCGAGATCCCAATATGAGCTTTCCCAGAAGAAACGACGCACCTCCACTACCTGTACAAGTGGATGGGGATTTGGAGTACATGATTGAAGATATCCTCGAATACCAACGTCGTGGAAAAACAACCAAGTATCTGGTCAAGTGGCATGGCTACAAAGCCGGGCATAACAACTGGGAGTCCTACAACAATCTTCAAGACGTTGATCATCTAATCGTCAGCTACTTTTGCCGTCATCGGCCTATGTCCGCTAGCACGCCGGAACGTCTCAACTAAAAGGGAAGTGTTACATCCCTGACGTTCAAGAGTCCCTAAAACCCGCAAGTGGACATTTTTTAATTACATCCATGGCCCACCACGCGACGACTTTAGGATTTTGACGCCGTTCGGCCGAGGGATTTTTGGCCACCGGTCCCAACCTCTGGTGATCCGTTCCATAAGTTTCTTACAACTCCGGCCACTTTTCACAATGGTAGACATAAGTATCACGAATCATATCGATGCTTCAGTATTGTTTGTTTGACTTCTCTACAACGCTTGCTTTTAATGAAGCGTCACGATGTTCTTGAACCCCTAGATCCTTGGCAGAACTTCTCAAATCCGCCACTCACAACGTGACCTCACACACCGTGCTTGGCTCGAACGCAGATGAACTGTTTGCCTCATTCTCATTCTCAGCATAGTATGTATGTGCTAGACTCAATAAACATCTGTCAATGAAGTATACTAACTACTTAGTAAAAATGATCTATTTTTTCCCAAATATACATATCGTCTTTTGTCCCACACATTATCTTTGTGAACCACCTACGCTCCGCTTGCAGAAACAGGAGGGCCCAACGGGTGCCCGCGAAAAAAGAAAAAACCTTAATACCTGAGGTGTAATGAAGGGGCGGGTTTGTGTATAGTTTGTATCTCGAATGAGGGAATAAAATGGTGAAAAGGTAAAGGAATGCAAATGTGAATTGTGCGACTCCCATCATTGGAGCGGGGATTTTGCCCGACGCCTGTCGGCCGGAATCCCTAGAGAATTCCCTCCCCGATCCCTCCCCCCCCCCCCCCCCCCCCCCCC
>SZWC01015033.1:42836-56317 GCA_023375785.1 Penium margaritaceum
GGGCACGTATGAAATCCGTGCTTATGCCAAAACTATCAGAACATGTGCTTTTGCCTACAAAGCCAGTGCCAGTGCCTGCAAAGTCTGTGCCTACGGCTGCAAGGCCTCCTCATGCGCCTACCAAGCATGCGCCTGCATCCACAAAGCATGTGCTCGCACCTACAAAGCATGAGTTTCTGTCTACAAATCCTATGGTTGTAACTTTTAAATCTCCACCTACACATACAAAGCTTGCACATGTGCCTTGAAAGCCCACATCTGAACCTACAAAACCCCTACCGATACTAAGGAAGCCTTTGCCTATGGATACAAAGACTGAGGTTGTGCTTGCGCGTATGATGCTTGCACATATGCATATGAAATCTGTGCCCATGCCCACCAAGCCTGATCCTACGCTTGCAAAGCCTGCTCCTACGCCCACAAAGCTAGTGCCTATGCCTAAAAAGATTGCGCCTGGACATACAAAGTTTATGATGAGCCTACGAAGCCTGCACCTGTGCCTCCAAAGCCTGTACATGCACACATAAAGCTTGTGCATGTGCCAACAAAGTCTGCACCTAACCATATGATTCATGTGATTGCATCCACAAAGCATGTGCCTATGTCTACAAAGCTTGCGCCAATGCCTAGAATGCATGTTCCTGTACCTACAATGCCTATGCTGCACCTAAAATCCCTGCGCCTACAAAACCTCTCCCAATGCCTGCACATAGAATGTCAAAAAGTGTCCATGTAAAGCCTGTGCGTGCGCCTGCAAGCCCTATGCTTGCGCGTACAAAGCTATATCATGAATTGACTCTGCTCCCGCCTGTGCCTACTAAGTTTGTGCTTGCACCTAAAACTCGTGTACCTGCGTCTACAAAGCATGCTTGTGTACCTGCAAAGCATATGCCTATGCCAAAGAGAGCCTAGGCCTGCACCTACAAGGCCTATTTCGTGCCTATAAAGACTACACGTACACTTACAATGCATGTGCTTGCGCTTGTAAAGCTTGCGCATATGCTTAGAAATCCCATGCTTGCACCCATAATGCTTACGCTTGTGCATGCAAGGTTTGGGGTTGTGCTATTGTTTACAAACTCAATGCTTGTGCCTATGTTTCCTATGCATATGCAAACAAAGCATGCGTCCTGATTGTAGGCCTTTCCGCTACATTAGGATCTGTTGGAGCATTGCGGACAGGTGAAAAAAGGCAAACATGACTTCGGGTCAAAGATGGGGTCAAACCAAGTGCCCATTGCAAGTTTATCCACAAACAAGGATCCAATGTTCCACTTAGGTGCACAGGGTTACGTAGTAACCAATGCAAATTCAGTTACGGCCATGAGAACAAAAGAAACTGTCAATGCAAAAATGCAGAAAAAGAAAAAACCACATAAACCGTGTACATTTGTCTTTGTCCATTTATTTGTAGTAGAGACATAGAATTTCAACTTTACTCACCTACCTACCTACCTACCTACCTACCTACTTACCTACCTACCTACCTACCTACCTACCTACCTACCTACCTACCTACCTACCTACCTACCTACCTACCTACCTACCTACCTACCTACCTACCTATCTCTTGTCATTTACCCAGTTTCAATGGCTGGGTTTGACTAAAATGTGTGTCGTGGTGTATTTTTTTCTAATTTGGAGAGACCCAAAAGACCCACCTCCTAAAACAGAGGGATGAATTGACCTTTGGGCCTGAGTTCATGCCTCGACCTAATTCGAGGACCCGCATTGCTGGATNTACCTACCTACCTACCTACCTACCTACCTACCTACATACCTACCTACCTACCTACCTACCAACCAACCTACCTACCTACCTAGCTACCTACCTACCTACCTACCTATCTACCTACCTACCTACCTACCTATCTCTTGTCATTTACCCAGTTTTTATGGCTGGGTTCGACTAAAATGTGTGTCGTGGTGTTTTTTTTTTCTAATTTGGAGAGACCCAAAAGACCCACCTCCTAAAACAGAGGGATGAATTGACCTTCGGGCCCGAGTTCCTGCCTTGACCTAACGCAAGGACCCGCATTGCTGGATCCATCAGCGTAGGAGCTTGTGTTTTGGTGGCGGTCAACAAGAGAGCCCACCAGATGCCGCCATGATTCGAGATAGACGGGGTGTTACCGGTCTAGCTTCCTTGAATGACTGCTTGCAGGCATAATGCACCAAAAACACATCCAACAATTTTGTGACATCCAAAACCGTGTGCTATGGAAAGAAAACAAGATCAGAACCCGTTCTGTTCACACATTGTTTTTTGAGTATGCTATAGAAAATATCAAGTTTGATTTGGTGTTGGCTACTCACCGACTTTCGTGGGCGAACACTGGCCGTTGCTATTTCCCAATCGAGCTTGAGACTGACTGCACAAAGACCACGTGCCGTGGGGTTGTCATCATTGGCTGACCGGGCCCTCTGGTTGGTATGATCAGCCGGTGAGGCCGAAGGTTTGGTCAAATGTTGAAACGGGTCCCTGTGTCTAACCGCGCAAGCAACCAGGCTCAGAGGTTGAAGTGCCCAAAATGAAGGAAGGCAAGGTTCAAACATTCTCCTCCACAAGATTTAAAGGTGTCCTTAGAGGCCCTTTGGGGCTGTGACCCTTCAACTTCTAGCTGAAGGGTGGTTGGTCAACCTACTTCCACAACCTCCTACAACCCCGTGGTGATCCTTCAGCTTCCTGGTGACCTTTCGTCTGCAAGCGACTCACCAGCTGGCACGGGTGCTTATGTCACCACACAGGTGGTTATCCAACTACCTACAACCTCCAAGGCAAGTGCCTCCAAGGAGGCCTTTCAAGACTACTTAAAGTGGCTGAGATCACTCAGTCTAGTATGCCTTCAAACCCTTTCATTTCCCTTCAAGCGGTGCATACCAGCCACTCTCAAGTCTGCCTCTGCAAGCCTCGGCCTCTAACACGACAAGTAAGTGCCTTAGGACGCACCTCCTACAAAGGTCTGCGCCTTCTTTAGTGCAACCTGGTGCTTTGTAACCATTGTGCTAAAGGTCTGTTTTTCTTCTAGACTTGGTCTCAAGGCATCCAGGGCAGGCGCTGTGCGGGTCCACAAGTCTACACTTGTGGCTACATCCCTGCTGGTGGTTCAAGGAACTCTTGTACCTTTTCATGTGATGTACACATTCCTACAAATATTTTAGATTCCTCTTTTCACTCCTTGTCTTTCAAGATTTTTTGTGCAGTTTCACCCATCCACCTTCCGCAAATTTTGACACTATGTACATACCTACCTACCTACCTATGTTCCTACCTACTTACCTACCTATCTACCCGTCGTGATGTGACTCGTCCTCGTCTGTTTGTACAGCTTACCATGACTACTTGGTCGTGTCCATATTCGTACAAATCCTTGATGCAGACCCAATTGGCGCCGGAGAATCGACGAGTGGTGGCTCCACCCACCAACAACTTCTAGACAGCTGCCGCAACGTCCCGGGTGCTTGCTAGGATGATCTACAGTTTTTCTATAGTCGATAGAGTTTTCTCGGTGGACTTTCTTTTTGGCCTAATTTTCATGTTTTGTATTGTCTGTCCCCTGATTGATGCTATACCTATGCATGTGACAAGTTGTAGTGTCTGGCTCAAGATTTTGCATCTCTAGATTCAGACGGTGTTGCGTTTGGATTCCTAGGCGCAGAGTTACGGCCAAAATAGTGGTTTTTGGCCGATTTTAGGACAAACTGATACTGTCGCGTGCGTCACCTGCCGTGCGCCGCACCAGGTATTTATGCTGCATTCTTGTCGGTTGTAATTTCCCTCTGTCTTAGGCTATTGGAGCTCATGAGACTTTGCGCGACTCCCTAGCCAAACCCTTGCTGATTCTTAAACTTGCTTGCTTGCTAGTGCGTCACCTGACTGGACAGTGTTGCCACGTCAACAACAACAAGGTTAGGAAGCTTCCTAGCAATTTCTCATGGTATGAGAGCAACTAGACCTCTCTAATTGAGCTGCACCATAGAGACGTATCACCGGCAGCAACAGTGAGAGCCACCGCCGTCGATGTATCATGGGACCCGTCGCAGCCGTTTGCAGCAACGACACCAACACGCAATCCCCACCACCTCATCAGGTGAAGTACGACAGTTACCAGCTCTAGCAGCCATGCTGAGCAGTAGCAACAGCACCGGGTGGCAGTAGCAGCCGTGTTTGGCTACCCATCAGTACAAAAAAAAAACATAAGAGAAAACAAGGGAAGAACCAACTTGCTGCAGCTCGTGAAAACGGCTGCGGGACGCAATTGTGGACACTAGACACCATCATGATGGAGGCGCACTTGGACCACGTGAAGCTCTTCACAAGCTTCGACCGTGTGGCTCTCTCTCAGTTGTCAGAGGCACTATAGCTGCTTCCTTAGGCCCATCGCTCCTTTCTCCAGGCTACATCGGCTCATGTCATTGCCATCGCCCATCAGCAGAGTCCACTAGTTGTAGTATTTACTACAACCCCTCCTATGCCTCTGTCCCACCTCACCAATCCCACCTCCTCCGCTTCCTCCCTCTCCTCCTCCTCTATCCCGGACGGCCATACTCAGGGCGGTGCAGCAGCCGCATACGGGAAGAAGGGGAAGAAGCAACGTGGAAAGGGATAACAGTAGGAGCAGCAGCAGCCGGCAAGTAGTGGTAGTGGATGTTGTGTCCACTGTTACAACTCTGGAGGCGCTCACCGGTACACGGAGTGTGAGAAGTCCCTCAACTGGACTCGGATCATGTATGGCCTTGAGGCGATGCACATGCAGGCGCACCGCAACCACGACTAAAGTAGGCACATCTGTTTCATTAAGCAGTATCGGTCATATGGACCCTCGGGTTTGCACGATTGCGGAGCTCCATCTCCTACAAGTGCTTCATACTCAGGGAGGTGCGAGTGTGTTGTCACAACCAAGTGGTCTTGAGATACCTTGTCTTATGTTGTATGTTTTCCATCGTGATGATTGTGGTGGAGTTCAGTCATCTTGTGATGAGGATGGCTTTGACAGTACCGACTGGCTTGAAGAGTCACATATCCGTGCTATTTGTCATTGTCTTGAGTTGTCTGCTATGCGTCCAGTAAAGGTTGAGTGTCCTGTGGCATGTTGCTCAGTGTTAACGTCTGGTTGTGAGCCAAGTGGCACCTGGATCATTGACTGTGGTGCCACCCATCACATGACATGTTGTCGTAGTGACTTCGTTGTGCTCGGTCCCGTTACGTCCGTTCGGTCCGTTCACATAGGGTCTGGTCAATTGTTGCCTGTGTAGGGAGTTGGGATTGTCTTGTTTCGTGGTTTGTCTTGCCCCTTTTACATTTCTTATGTGCTCTTTGTCCCTGATCTTGAGCTCAGCCTGCTCTTTGTTCATGTATGCACCAGGATGGGCCTCAGTGTTGAGCACTCTACTGACTCTGTCACAGTGACTGCTCTTGACACACGTGCCATCGTGCTTCGTGCCTCTGTTGTTTATGACCTCTATCATGTGTCTCATTGCATTCCCTCTGTTTCTACTCCCCCTCCATCTCTTCTGTGCGTGTGTTTGACACTGGTATTCTCTCACTTGAGTAACAACACTTGTTACATTGTCGCCTGGACCATGTGAGCTCAGACATTATGTCCAGGCTTGTTTGAACTCAGCCAGCCCTCGGTCTTGACGAGGCTCCTTCTGAAAAGCCGCCCAAGAATGAATGTCTTTTTTGTGCCCAAGGTTAGATGCATCGCTTCTCTTACCCTGACTCCTCCTCCTGGGCACTGTGTCCACTATAGTTGGTCCACTCAGACGTTCTCGGTCCTCTCCCGGTTGAGTCCCTCTTGGATTAAGATCGATATGTTATCACCCTGGCTAATGACTTTACCAAGATGCAATGGGTCCATAGCCTCTGCCAACAGAGCGATGCCACGCTGGCAGTCCGTCCGTGGCTTGTGATGGCTGAGCATCAGTCTCCTCACACCCCGCACATGCTCTGCTCAAATCGTGGTGGCGAGCTCTTCAACTGGATGGATGCCTACTTTCCTCAGCACGGTGTTTTTCACCAGATTTCTGCCCCTGCTACACCATAGCATAACGGTGTGTCAAAGCGTTGGAACTGCACAATGGAGGATGCGGTTCACGCTATGCAGTGTGAGTGTGGTCTTTCACAGTCCTTGCCCTTTGAGGGCTTCTCCTACATGATGTGGGTCTGGAACCACTTGCAGCATGGTCCGCTTCCAGACCATGTCACGCCGTAGGAGTTGTGGTTCGGCCATCGTGCTGGTCTCCATCTCGCCTACCTTTGGAGGTTGCTCGCCTACATCTGGTACACCGAGGACCAGCAGGGGTCCAAACTCTCACCTCGGGGATGCATGTGTAACTTCCTCCGTGTCCCCCCGCGGTAAAAGGCCTGGCGCTTTTGGGACCCTGCTCGCCATTGCATTTTCAAGTCTCAAGATGCTCTCTTCTTTGAGGCTCTCACCTACCACAACTTGTCGAGTATTTTGTCGCTGGTCACTGACCACGTTCCTAATTGTGTGGCCTCTCGGCAGATGGGGGAGTCTATTCTTGCGGATGGGTCCATCCGGGGGTCCTCACCTGCGGTCCGGTCTTCGGCTGCAAATGATGCGGCCATCATGGCTGTGGGTCCACTAGCCTCATCAGTCCCCTTTTTCTCACTTGATCCCGTTGTGATGTCAGACCCCTTCGGTACACCTAATCTCATGCCAAAGTCAGTCCCCTATGAAACACCTGATCTTGTGTCCGTGCCAGACCCCTCTGGATCAGCTGATCCTGTGCTAATGTTGGCCCCATTTTACAAACCTGCTCCGGTGCAAGTGTCGGTCCCCTCTGGCAAACCTGATCCCGTGCTAGTTTCAGTTCCTTCCGTCACACCCACTCCAGTGCTTGCACCTAGTTTCCCCTGTGGC
Source organism: Penium margaritaceum (assembly GCA_023375785.1). Lineage (NCBI taxonomy): Eukaryota > Viridiplantae > Streptophyta > Zygnematophyceae > Desmidiales > Peniaceae > Penium > Penium margaritaceum. The sequence continues at coordinate 49,724 of SZWC01015033.1, forward strand.
CATAGCCCAGCACGCATCTCAGCAGCCTGAGGTGAGCACCGTGTATCGGGCTACTCCCGTGAGCCCGGTGAACGTCTCTGACCACTGGCTTCTAGGGCTCACCGGAGTGCTGACTCAGCGCCTAGACGCCCGACTCGTACTATTCAGATTGGTGAGCCTGGCACGAAGGCCCTTGGCTTGAGTGTCTAGGATAACTACAATGAGGTGTATTTGGCATGTACTATGGACCACGAGTTGGTCTCCCGAGAGTTCTTTGTTGCTTGCGATGCCGCAGCCAACCTTGTCGTGGTCAAACTGAGTTGAGAGGCATGTATCTTAGCCATCCAAAGCTCTCCCTTGACGGCGCTTGATACAGGCACGTTGAAGGAAGCACTCTTAGCTCAGGATGCGGACTTGTGGCATGCTGCTTGTGAGGATGAGCTCAGAACCATCCATAAGCACGGGGTGTACAAGCTTGTCGGCCTCCCGACTGAGCGGGAGACTGCACAGGCCAAGTAGTTCATTCACAAGAAGGTGAAGCCTGATGGCACACAGGATTGCTACAAGTCTCGCTTGATGGTCAAGGGGTTCTTGTAGGTTGAGGGTGTAGATTGCATAGACACCTTCACACCCGTTGACCGCATGACCACAGCACGCGCTCTCTTTGGGGTTGTTGCTCACCACGACTGGGAGCTGCACCAGATGGATGTGAAGAACATGTTCTTCCACGTCACCTAAGAGGAGGAGATCTACATGGTTCAGCCATGTGGATTCGAGGTCGATGACAAGGTCTGGCGCTTGCGCAAAGCCTTGTATGATTTCGAATAGTCACCCTTGTACTGGAACTTGGCGATCACCGTAACACTGACATGTGTTTGTTATGTACAGATTGACGCTGACCTATCCCTCTTTCTCAAGCGGACAACTAATAGCTTTACCGCCATCCTAGTCTAGGTGGATGGCCTCCTGATTGCGTCTCCTCCTATGGAGGCCAAGAAGGAGGCCAAGGCACTTCTTCAGGCCGTCTACAGGATGAAGGACCTTGGTCCTGCAGCTGTGTTTCTCATGATGGAGATTGTATGTGATTGTCAGCGGCAGACACTCTTTTTGTATCAGGCATGTTGTGCCAGCATTGTGGGGGAGCGGTTTACTTAGCTCCTTGGTGCAGATCCCATAGGCTCCACCCCCATCACACCGGACCGGCAGGATGCCTTGAAGGTGGATGATCATGCAAAGCTAGGGGAAACAATGGACGTGACCTTGTACTTGTGCTTGATTGGCTTTTTTATGTACTTGGCCACTACCACATGACTTGACATTGCCTTCGCTATCAACCTCCTTGCACAGTTTTCACAATGTCCTCGGGCGAGAGCCCTTCAAGCGAACGTACGAGTGGTGTAGTACGTGGTCTCCACACTATACCTCAGGCTCTCCTTTCGACGGCAATGTTGGATGGTAGTCGGCGGCTACACAGGCAGTGAGTGGCCGTGGAGTCCTAATGGGCGCAGTCGGACAGGCTACGTGTTCCTATTGGGTGGAACCGCTATGTCGTGGTGCAGCGGCAACCAAGGCTCCATCGCACGTAGCTCATTAGAGGCTGAGTTTGTTATTGTGGGGGCAGGGGTTGCTGAGGCAGCGTGGCTGCAGCACCTGTTTTGTGAGTTGCGTCAGTCTGTGTCTAGCTTCGTTCTACGTTGTGACAACTATAGTATTCTTGCCATTGTCGAGAACTTTAGTGTGTTTCATGCATGCACGAAGCACATTGCTCCTCGACATCCCTTTGTGCGTGATCTTAAGAAGCCACGGGTGATCTCCGTCATCGGGGTCAACACAGACATGCAGCGAGCTGACTTGTTAACCAAGGCACTTGCACACGGAAAGTTCATGGCGGCCATTCGTTCTTACCTGAGAGTGGCTAAGAGTGAGGTGCGTGAACATGGAATGTTGAGCTTCTTGTTGCTCACTTGTGTCAATTCCCCACGTGTATGGATATGCGTACTATCGGGTCATGGGGGATTGTTTTGATGTGAGCCGTCCCCGTCTCTTTCTATAGCTTATTGTGACCACTCCGTCGTGTCCATGCTCGTGGAGATCCGTGATACGGACCCAACTGGTGTCAGAGCATTGACGGGTGATGGATCCACCCACCAGCAGCTGCTAGACAGCTACCACGACGTCCCGGGTGCTTCCTCGGATGCTCTGTAGTTTTTTCTATAGTCGATAGAGTTTTCTTGGTGGACTAGTTTTTTAGCCCGATTTGCATGTTTTGCATTGTCTGTCCCCTGATCGATGCCGGACCTGTGCGTCGGTTCAGACGGTGTTGTGTTTGGATGCCTAGGCTGAGAGTTACGGCCAAAACAGTGGTTTCGGGCTGATTCTAGGACAAACTAACACTGTCGCGTACGTCACCCGCCGTTCGCCGTTGCACGTGTTTATTCTGTGTTCCTGTTAGTTGTCATTTCTCTCTGCATTACTAAGCTATTGGAGCTTATGAGACTTTGCGCGTCACCCTAACTTGACCCTTGTTGTTTCTTGCACCTACTTGCTTGCTAATGCGTGAGCTAACTGTATATTATCGCCATGTGAGCAACAACAAGGTTAGAAAGCTTCCTAGAAATTTCTCCTACCTACCTATCTATCTTCCCACCTACCTACCTACCTACCAACCAACCTACCTACCTACCTACCTACCTACCTACCTACCTACCTACCTACCTACCTACCTACCTACCTACCTACCTACCTACCTACCTATCTACCTACCTACCTACCTACCTACCTACAAACCTACCTACCTACCTACCTACCTACCTACCTACATACCTACCTACCTACATACCTACCCACCTACCTACCTACCTACCTACCTACCTACATACCTACCTACCTACCTACCTACCTACCTACCTACCTACCTACCTGCCTACATACATACTCACCTACCCACCTACCTACTTACATACATACTTGCCTACCTACCTATGTGCCTACCTACCAACCCACAGACCGATTGATCGATCGACCGATCGACCGTTAGACCGACCAAGTGGCTGACTGACCGAACGACAGAGCGATGGACAAACAGACCGATTGAGCGACTGACTGACCAAACAAAATACCTTCCTACCCACCTACCTACCTACCTACCTACCTACCTACCTACCTACCTACCTACCTACCTACCTACCTACAGCTAGAAACTATGCTAGAGTTCAGGTTGGGGCAGTGGCGTTGTTGATGCAGCGTGCGGACTTCCATGCTCGTTGCTTAGTCTGCTGCCCCCTCAGTCTGCCGCTCTAGAGTCTAAGTCTATGTGCTCCGGATTTGTTACTAAGGAACACGCGCGCCAGTGTTAGCGTGAGAAAGCAGCTGAAAACTGGAAGTGACTGACTAGTAATCAAGAATAAGCAATAATGGGAGACCCCTCCCAATTCTAGCTCCCCCCCAACTCTGTAGAGCTTGTTACTCAGCTAACCAGCCAATAAGATTATAGACCTATTTTCTCGCAGGCAGGGTTTTCTTAATAAGCCCTGCCAGATGGCCGACAGCCCAGAACCCGGGCGTTGTCTGTTTTGACTAAAAACTGGACCGTACAATAACACGCACGCTGAGAACGCAGTCATGTGGTCAGAATGAGGTTCAAAAAATAGCAGTGAGGAGTTATGGCTGCCTAAACACAGGCAGCGTCTACGCTAACCCCCAGTACCAACAATGTCAAGAAATAATGAAACTTGGACCCTAGGCATGACATAGCACAGTGGACGCAGCAACGTAGTCAGACGCGGTGTTGGACATGCGCAGACAGCAAATGCAGTGATAGTGCCTGTCGGCGGCACGACCGCCGAGGAGGTCTGCCAATGGAGCTAAGCACAAAGGAGGAAGGAGGTTCCAGCAAACTGCGTGTGGGCCTCAGCGCACGTTGGCTCCACCGGGCGGCACTCCATCAGCGCTACGTCTCGCCGTCAGTCATCTGCACGCCGATGTGACAAGCCGGGAGGACACATCAGAGTACAAGTGAGAGATTTCAGACAAAAACCGACACCTACCTACCTACCCACCTACCTACCTACTTGCCGACCTACCCACCTACCTATCTACTTACACACATACCTACCTACCTACCTACCTGCCTGCCTGCCTACCTACCTACCTACCTGCCTACCTACCTACCTACCTACCTACCTACCTACCTACCTACCTACCTACCTACCTACCTACCTACCTACCTACCTACCTACCTACCTACCTACCTACCTGTGTACCTACCTACCTACTTAGATTCCTACCTACCTACTTACTTACCTTGTTTCTCACAAGTTTTTTGTGCATGCGACCTCATTTGATTCGTTTTTTATGGAGTTATGCGTGGAAAACAACGTTTCAAGTTATGTATCCATACGAAAGGCTTGTATTCAAATAGTTATACATGTGGAAGTGTTCCATGAGCTGTATCTTTTGCATTCATTACACCCATACGTCTTTCAATGTCTATATGCATGTACATGCATAAATTTATGATGTCAGCGATGTATTGATGAACTCATAGTTACTAGTACCATTAATTTTGTTGAGAATTTTGTATCGATTCGAGTATGAGAAGACCATCGCTCGCCAATGTTATGTTGTGTTTGTGTCTTTGAAAAATATATCTTCTTTCATGTGAAATTTTTCTTGATATATATGTATGTATTTGTATATATGTGTGTATTGATATTATAATAACACGAATTTTGGGAAATTCTCCCTTCTTTTATGCAAGTATGCATCTTTGTAGTAGATTTTTTAGTTTAAGTTGAATTATTGTATTTATAATTAGATTTAATGGAGTTTTTGAAGTTCAGTTCTTGGCTAGTCTCCCTTGCGTTGGGAGAATGGTGAGGACAAGTGAGCTCGTCTCATTGATTAAACCGGATCATGTGAGAGAACCAAAGCTAATAATTAATGAAAACTTCAACCCCAAAAATTGTTATTCTTAATCTTATGTGCCTCAGACCAAACGAAGTAACTATCACAGATTCAGCTTGGTTGACGTCTGAAAACAAGTCCACAAACCGATGACAATAGCTCATTGCGTAGCCCAAAAACGAAGCCTTGAGTCTCGAGCAGCTCCCCTTCTGTTTTAGCGTCGTCAGCATGACGCAAGACATGACTTGTCCGCGGGGCGGTGCCCCACCATCCTTGGAAAATATCCGATGCGTTTGCGCCGCACTTTCGACAATAGACGAATCGCTGTTGAGTGCCGTTTGCGCTTTTTGTGCAAACCTCGTTCCCCATAGCTTTCGTGCAACGCGATTGGCGCTTTGAGCACGTGCGCATGCCTCGCTGCGCCATTGCTCAATTGTCCGTTCAGGAAAATATCCGCATACCCCGGGTTTCTGCACCGATAGCGCCAAACCCCCCCGACGTTGAGATTTTGAGCTCAGGATAGCCCGCACTAAAAACATTTAGAACAGAGTACCCCGACTTCCAAAAGTTGGTCCTAAGGTGCCCCATGTCATATCGGCTTGCCCCGCAGGGTACATGGTGTCGCTTCCATGTACCCCTTAATGACGGGGTAGACAGAATGTACCCATATACCCCGCCTGGACATTGTGTTTGAACTAAAAAAAAAGACACTATCCCGTCTCCGCGCTGACACAGTATCATATTGAAATGTTTTTTACATTGAGAGAATACTTCGAAGTCGTAAAATGTACAGACGCGGAAAATGACCATATACCCGATGGGGTACCTCGTGTTGGTCACACAGGCTGCGGGATAGCCTGTGCTTAAATGTTTGAACTCGGNGACCCAAGCGAATAGATTGGACGTGTTACGTGTGTTGGTGTCTTTACCCTTTCTGTTTTGCTTTTGCGCCGAAGTGCCGTCAGTCGCGGCGAAGACTCGAAGATCACCGTCATTCACGTTTCGGTCCCTCGGTCGCCAGCTGCGTCCACGACCGGTGCCCATTTGCTAAACCGAAAGCGCTGTGACCACATTCTTGCAGCCGTCACGAATATGGTAAGCAGATGCCATTGCTGGTCCGTAGGGACTCCTCTCTGGCCTGTCCGCTCGTCCCTCATCCATCCCCATTCGATTTCGGTGATCACGATGTAAAGTTACGCTGTTCGACGCCATCTGTGGCGGTGGAATGTCTGTTTTCCCTCTACCCCTTCACCAGCCTTCATCTGCACACCCTTAAGTGAGCAATGCCGTTCGCGTCCTGCTGCCGTCACTGACGCCTCGTCCTGCCGCCGTCGCTGACGCCTCGTCCTGCTGCCGTCACTGACTCCTCGTCCTGCTGCCGTCACTGACGCCTCGCCCTGTTGCCGTCACTGACGCCTCGTCCTGCTGCCGTCACGGACGCCTCACGTACCACAAAGTCTTCGCTGCTGGGTCACTGCCGTCACTGACGCCTCGTCAGTCTGAATGCCTGCTGCCCTTTCGTCCGTCTTCCCTCTCCATTCTGACACCCTCCTCGTCATGCGAAACGAACGATGGCAGGCTATGGCTGTGGCTGCCGGCTTCAGTGTGGGTGCCGCTGCCGCTCCCACGACCGATTTTCTGCAAAGACGTACCTTCGCAACGCCGCGCTCCACTGCTGCCAACAGCCGACGCCATGTCGCCAGGTAGGTC
>SZWC01015033.1:56624-67209 GCA_023375785.1 Penium margaritaceum
GTTCATTTGCCTCCAACATCGTCCGTGTCGTGTCAGGTTTCGGCCGCATCGGGCGGCTCCTGCTGAGAGCGGCACTGGGCCGTGAGGACGTGCAGGTTGTGGGCATCAACGACCCCTTCATCGACACCAAGTACATGGTGGGTGTCTCTGTCTGACTGCAACGTTAGAAGAAAGATATGATGGCATGTTTCTCTGTCAGCTGTATGTACCGCTCATCGCCATCTGGAGCAGAGAAGAGGACGTTGCATGTGGTGTGGTTTCTCGTTCCTTTGCTCGCATGGCCTCTGTTTCTCGGATTGATGAAACCTCGAGCGAACAGGTTGCAGAGAGGCAGACCTGAAGACGGGGGGGCAGAGGGAGGGGTGGGGGAGGAGGGGAGGTCATGTGTCCTCAATGCCACGCTATCCTCAACACTGGTATCGTTCGCTTCATTGTCACTCTCACAGCCTGATTTACATGCAGTTGATAGTTCTCGTTTTGTGGTCCAGACGAGGTAAGAACCAAATGGTCTTACCTCTTGATGCTGAACTGCCAAGGCTGCTCGAGCTGATGCCGGTGACGCTCACCACTGTTGACGGCAAGCCCTTGGAGCAAATGAGTGTTGCACTTGTAATGACAAATCAAGGCATGTGGTGGGACTGCTCACTCGTGCACACAATTAAACCCTGTGGTGTCTCCTTTCATGCTGTTGAGTGTTATGCTAACCTTTGTGTCTCTCATCTTGATCTGCTCCAAGCAGGGCAACGCTAGGGGAGCAGTCTGCTGACCTCCTATCAACCTGTTCCCAGCCTGCCGACCTGTTGTCCTAGTGCCGACCTGATCCTTTCTTACCCACCTGATTCACTCCGGCTCCATTGTTCCCTCTGCTCGCTCCTTTCTGAACTGTCTCTCCAGGCCTACATGTTCAAGTATGACAGCACACACGGCATGTTCCCCGGCGACATCGAGGTGGTGTCCGACGACGAGATCGCGATCGACGGCCAGAAGATTAAAGTATTCACCAAACGGGACCCAACCGAGATTGGCTGGGGTGATGCGGGCATCGACTACGTCGTGGAGTCCACCGGCGTGTTCACAACCATCCCAAAGGCTGAGGCCCACATCAAAGCTGGTGCGAAGAAGGTCATCATCACTGCCCCCTCTGCAGATGCTCCCATGTTTGTCATGGGTGTGAACGAGGACAAGTACCTGCCGGACATGCACATCATCTCAAACGCCTCATGCACCACCAACTGCCTTGCCCCACTCGCTAAGGTCATCCACGAGGAGTTTGGAATCCTCGAAGGACTGATGACCACGGTGCACGCCACCACTGCCACACAAAAGACTGTGGACGGCCCCTCTGCCAAGGACTGGAGAGGAGGCCGTGGTGCTGCGCAGAACATCATTCCCAGCTCCACAGGTGCGGCCAAAGCCGTCGGCAAAGTGTTGCCTGCGCTCAATGGCAAGCTGACCGGCATGGCCTTCCGGGTGCCCACCCCTGACGTGTCGGTGGTTGATCTCACCTGCCGGCTGGAGAAGGGTGCGAGTTATGACGAGATCAAGGCTGTGGTGAAGGCCGCGTCTGAAGGCTCACTTAGAGGGATTCTGGGCTACACTGAGGACGATGTTGTGTCCACCGACTTCGTGGGCGACAATCGGTCGAGCATTTTCGATGCCAAGGCTGGCATTGCTCTCAGTCCCACGTTTGTGAAGCTGGTGACATGGTATGACAATGAGTGGGGCTACAGCAACCGTGTGGTGGACCTGGTGGAGCATGTTGTGGCGACTGTAGCGGCCAATAAGGCCAACTAGGCTGCTGTATTGCAATATGGGAGCTTGCAAGCTGTCCAATGTATATTAAGAAGCTATCTGAACATAAGAATCTTTTCATTGGAGACATGGACAGGCCCAAAAGCATTCAGAAATTGAGCTACGTGGCAATGTCGTTGACTCCAGCACTAAGAGGAAGTGCAAGAAGGCATCTGTTTTTGGACATGCATGTCCTCACTTCTCATGACCAGCATTAGGCAAACTGCTAGGACATTATGTGGAATATCCCCACTCTGGATTTATGGGAATTGTACTCGTACACAAATCATATAGGTGTGAAAAGCACAACACAAACCTGCCCTGGAAAAGAGAGACTTAATGAGCAAATGTATGTTTGTATACAAATCAAATCAACCTTAAAGCAACAGAGGCCAGCCAGGGAAATCAAGTTAGGGCATGAGACTATGGCTCTGTTGTAGATGCATAAACTTAGCCCTCTTCTTACAAGCCCATGTGGAGGGCTGGGTTGCCACAAGGCTAGCAAAGCTGACTGGTCCTCACCAGCTAATGGAAGTCCCTAGGCTTTGGAAGAGATTCAGATGTCTCTAAGGAGTGAAAAATTTCGCTTCTATTCAAGCGAATGTTTTCATAGCCCTTACATGCAGTTAGGACCCGATGCCTTCCGAATAAACTGTGGAGTAGATTCTTCGTGCACCTAAGTTAAGTGGCTGATTCACAGAAAACGCCCCACAGCTGACACTCCGCAGTTGTTAGAAGTGTTACCCACAAGGGTGGTCTCTTCAGCAGAGCTTGAAACCTATGGAAGAGAAGGTACCATGGTGCCCCATACATTTGAAAGAAATATTTGTATTCTTTGGACCTTCAAGCACCTAGTTAATTCTGCAACTTTTTCTCTACTCACGGTTCTATGTTCCTGGAGGTCTTCTACAAGCTGCATGCGGAAAGTGAAATTTACACATTCGACACACAGTCCCGCATTGACCTGCAGTGGTGGGGAGGACTGCACATGAATGTGGCAATTTGCTAACTGCAAAGCGAGCTGCAAGACAACCTGCAAACTGAGCTGCAAGGTGCAACTAAGCTCTGGAACTTTCAAAGTTTGTACATGTGAAAACTGATATTTTAGGGGCGGACCAAGGACATGAGCGGGCACTTCGACCACATTCAGTCAGCAAAGAAACAGAGGAGTCTGGAGTAAACAGGTAAAAAAAAATCAAGGCTAGAAATTGTCGTCTCATTTAACTGTCGCTTGATTGTGTTTGACAAACTAGGCAAATTTAAGGGGCACTCCAGTAAGCAGATAGATTCGGCCAAGAATGTCTAACATTATCATAAACAGGACTGAGAGGCTATAGCCAGCTTTACAACGGATAGAAAGTCCGTGTTTGCACCTTCACAACTCAGCACGCGATCCTTGGCCTTTCTCGTGATTGTCCTCATATCTTCTCTTTGACTTCAGGAGCCGTTGGTGAAGCAGGCCAGCGACGTTTTTTGCCGCCACAGCAGCTGTCTCGAGGGCACTAGCACCACTCTCAAACGTGTTGATGTAATACAAGTGGTTTTCATCCAGGATGAAAGGTGAAAAACCTTCAGGGGCCTTGTACTCAGGGTATGCAGCCCAGTCTAACCTTACCACAGAGCTGTGTTCCCTGCAAGACACGAACCAGTGTTGCATCCAGATAGGTAGTACATGAGGTGGACGCTCAAAACAGTATGCAAGCAAGCAACCACAGCATTCTTGCCCCCAACCCCCCGTCCCTTCTCCACCTCAGACTGCTTACAGACCACAATCACCTCCCTTCCAATTTGGTGCAAACACCGCCCTTCCCACTGCTCTTACCAGATTTCAGAGTGCATTCTCTTACCTCTGTGTCAGTGTTCAGACCCCACTCTCTTGCATCTCCAGTTTTCGCCCACCCACACAACCCAGCCATATCCCCTGCTACATTTCTTTTCCTCTGCAGCTTGTTTCCAGTCTTTGCTTTTCCACCCTCTTGTTCAGGTCTCTTCATCAGTGCTTCCTCCAAAAACCCGCAGTCTTCCTGAAAAACCCCCTTCCACACTTTACTACAACAGTTGCACAGGTAAACTGTTCACCTGAATACTGTATTGATCTGGGCATCCGTGAATGCTGTCCGCGAGAAAATCTTGAAAACAGGGTTCCGATCTGGAGTAGGAGAGCTCTGTTGTGAGATACAGCAGAATGGGATGTCTGGGGCCTCCACAGTTCCAATAAGACCTGGCAGATCTGCCTCGCGAGAGACACCGAAGTATGTCTGCATGGGGAACAACCAGAGCGGCAGGGTCGGCTTGTGAAAGCCTTGAGATGACCCAGGGCAAAAGCTAGGTAAAATGCTCCAGAATTTTCAGGAATTGTTCATACCCTGTTCAGCCTTCCTCGGACAAAAGTGACATGGGTGTGATGATATTCTCGCTTCGGCTGCTTCTCAACAGGAGGTTCAATCTCCAAGCCACTCTCTTCCAAAGGGGCCGCAAGCACTACGGCATCACAACCAAAGGCTGAACCGTTCTTGAACAGGAGGCTGTAGTCATGCGATGAATGCGTTCGCACAATGCCTGTAACTGTGGTGTTCAGAAACACCTGTGCCCTAGACAGCTTTAAAACTCCATCCGCAAGTTGCCAGTTGCCACCTTTCACCTGCCCCAATAGATGCGTAGGACCAGCAAACAAAAACAAGTTTGGGTACTTCTTTNATTGTTACCTGCCACAGCTGACTCCCTGTGCCGCACAATCCTACTGCACCAGCTAGTCCAGAAATTTCCGCACTTTGGCCATACTGAATCCGAATGATCATCTGCACTGAACACCAACACAGAATATTATCAAAGAGGTTGCCCTGGAGACTCCGTAGATCCCCCACTGCGGCCCTCAACCATTCCACCACTGAATCCGTTGTCACCCATCTGTTTTTTACAAATGCTCTAGGCAGCAAGATGTCACAAGGTAAGAGCTTTCGCCAGTCATACCGTGACAAGCTCTTGGGCAAGACTGGGTGGAATCCCTTGGGATTGCAGAACCTGTGACAGGGGCTTCAACGTGAGGTCAAATAACTCAATATGCCGAAGCATTTCTTCAGGCCGCTCAAATGTGGGCAGGCCATTGTCGTAGAGGCGCATCCACTTTGTCAGTGTGTCCTGTGAGCAGCCCCCCAGCAAGCACCTGTTAAAAGAGGCTTCAATCGGAGAATCCATGCTTGAAATGGAGCACTCTAAAGGGCTAGTTCCTCCTCGCAAAAAAAAAAAGTTCCACGAAATTTCATCTATCACTTGGACACTGAGTGGAGCTATAGAAAAAACAGACACATGTTTCCTGGCAGTTCCTGGAGCTTTATGGTAGTCATCTTACCTGAATGAAAGTGTTCATGCGTGCCAAGGCCCAGGGGCCATAACGCCACGCCAGTAGGGCAACGTTGTACAGCCAGGCAAGAAAACCCAACGGCGAACCCTCCTTCATCTCCTGGAACAAAAATTTCTTTCCATCCCACAGGCCAAAATCAAGGTCACCAGGATTCTTCGTTTCCAAACCAAGAGCGGACGCAAAGCCAACGAGATGGAGATTCTTCTCGTGAATGATTGAGGCTCCAGCCTCAAACTCGTCTCCGTCAACATGGACAACTCGCGCTCTTCCTCCGACGTTTCCGTAGCGCTCGAATACAACCACCTCGTGGTTGAAACCTGACTGCTGCTGTAGGAAATATGAAATGGAGGAGCCGCCGATGCCGGCGCCCACCACACATACCTTTGCCGCTTGTGCCACACTGCTATGCGTCAAGATGATAGCGGACAGCACCAAGAGCATACGTTTCAATCGCACCGACACGGGACGGAAGGCCGCCATGGCACAACAGTGAATCTTTCCGTTACCTCCCACTGCAGGTCACTGCAACCGTACGCTGGCAGTTTCAGCTTGGGACGAATAAGCTACGATGTCCACGCGACCGAATGATCGGCCATCCCTTATCCCACGGACGGAAATCAAATCCTGCCATATCCACCACTTCAGCTATTATGTTTCCCATATCCCAGACGTTTTAAGATCAGTACTGTTATGCCGAAAGACGAGCAGATGGTGAACAGGTAGAAGTTGCGAGGCAGAACACGGTTTAGAGTTTGGTAAACATGAACAATTTATGATTTTTTTGAAGTGTAATTCAATGACAAGTGTCGAGATGATCAAACATGCATACACAAGTGTCGAGTTACAAATGAGGCACATTCGGGGTCATTAGGTCAATTCTTGGGCGACGCGTGTGGGATCCCGTCATGAGTGGTCGGATTCGAGAAGCTCCAACGAGAATTTGGGGGGCTTCAAGGATCGACGGTGAAGCTGCGAGATGCATCTTTATAAATTGAGATATGTCTCGATGCATCGAGAAGTCAACCAAAAGGTCACGACACTGAGAAAGTGCGTAGAAGCTTCCTAGCAACACGGCCGCTGACCGGGCGTCAGTGCCTAGTCAGACGGTGACAATAGTCACAAGTCGTACACACAACGGCAAGGGTTTGGCTAGGAGACACAAGTCAAAGTGTCAGAATGCTTCAATATAGCATATGCAGAGAGAAATGACATCTGACAGGTCGAGGGCATAAATACCTGCCGCGGCGCACGGCGGGTGTCGCACGCGGCAGTCCAAGAGCTGTCCTAAAACCGGCCCAAAAACACTGTTTTGGCCGTAACTCTGCGCACACATGTCAGAATCCTACGCCGTCTGAACCTAGACGTGCAGAATCAAAAGACGCACGCAACGACTGGTCACATGCATGCATCCATCGACTGACAGCGAGTATGCAATGCAAAAACATGCAAATGGGCCTCATGCCCAGTCCGCCGAAAGGCGCCTGCAAGACGTAGAAGGCACAGCAAGGAGTCCCGGTGACATCTGGGGCTCTGGAACAGTGGTCGGTCAGCTCCAGACGGGTAGTCCGCCGCCTGTCGTCGCGCCGGTGTCACCAGGGCCGCCTGCCTCAGGGATCTGCACGAGTATGGACACGGCCGAGTGGTCACAGTAAACTGTACAGGAACGGCACAAAGCACAACACTCCCCCATGACCCGATGGTACGCATGTCCATACGCGTGCAGCACTGGTACAACCACATAGTGAGTGACACAGACAGATGAGACGGCAACGTACATCCCACACTCAACCACTGTCACGCACGGGGCGAAGCCCAACAGAACGAATGGCCACCAGGAANGCAAGTGCCTTCGTCAAGAAATCAGCTCGCTGCAAGTCAGTGCCAACCCACATGATGGAGATCACGCGTCGCTCCACCAGATCACGAACGAAGTGATGCTCAACCGCAATGTGCTTTGTGCGAGCATGAAAAACACCAGAGTTCTCCGCAATGGCGAGAGCACTCTGGTTGTCGCAACGCAGCACAATGGCGGGTACTGACTGCCCAAGCTCAAGAAACAAGCGCTGCAGCCAAACTGCCTCAGCAGCCCCTGCCCCCAAAGCCACATACTCTGCCTCCGACGAGCTACGTGCGATGCAGCCCTGCTTCCCGCTTCGCCAAGACAAAGCGGTACCACCGAGCAGAAACACGTAGCCAGTGCGACTGCGCCCGTCAGGACTCCAAGCCCAGTCGCTGTCAGTGTAGCCGTCAAGGACCACCGAACACTGCTGACAAAAGCAGAGTCCGAGATACGGCGTGGAGACCACGTACCATACCACTCGCACAGCCGCGTGAAGAGCTCTCGCACGTGGAGCCTGCGAGAACTGAGCGAGGAGGTTGACGGCGAACGCGATGTCGGGACGCGTGGTAGTGGCCAGGTACATCAGAGATCCGATGAGACGGAGGTACAAGGTCACGCCCACTGTCTCCCCCAGCTGTGTAGGGTCATCCACCTTCAGGGCATCCTGCCCATCAGGTGTGAGTGGTGTGGAAGCAGTGGGCACTGCACCAAGGAGATCGCTAAAGCGCTCCCCCACGACTCGTGCGTATCGGGCCTGATGCAGCAGCAGTGTCCGATGTCTGCGATCTTGCATAATCTCAATACCAAGAAACACCGATGCAGGACTGAGGTCCTTCATCCTGTAGGCGGTCTGCAGGACAGCCTTGGCCTCCTTCACGGCCTCCAGCGACGGAGACGCGATCAGAAGGTCATCAACATAGACCAGGATGGCGGTAAACCGCTCGGGTGTCGGTAAGATGAAGAGTGAGGGGTCTGCCTCGCTCTGTACGTGTCCTGCGCGAGTCAAGGTGCCAGTGATCTCCCGGTTCCAACACCGTGGAGACTGCTTGAGGCCGTACAAGTACTTGCGCAAGCGCCAGACCTTGTCACCGTCCTCAAAGCCAGGTGGCTAAGCCACGTAGATCTCCTCATCCAAAGAGCCATGGAGGAACGCGTTGTTCACATCCATCTGGTGTAGTTCCCGGTCATGCTGAGCTACTACACCGAACAGAGCTCGTGCTGAGGTCATGCGGCTGACAGGGGCAAAGGTGTCAGTGTAATCAACTCCCTCAATCTCAGAGAACCCCTTGACGACCAAGCGGGCCTTGTAGCGTTCCAGTGAGCCATCCGGCTTCACTTTCTTGCGAAAGACCCACTTGACCTGAATCGCCTTCCTCCCAGGGGGAAGGTCGACCTGCTCGTAGACTCCGTGCTCTCGGATAGCGCGAAGCTCATCCTCGCAAGCAGCTCGCCAGGCATCAACATCCTGCGATGAGAAAGCCTCCCTCAATGTGCCCGGGTCCAGCGCCATAGAGGGGGAACTCTGCGTGGCAAGTGCACACGCCTCAGTGTCTGGCCTGACGGCCACGAGATCAGCTGCTGCGTCACAGGCGATATGGAACTCGCGAGTGACCAGGTCGTGCCCTATGGGGCATGCTGGGTGTACCTCTTAAAGCTCAGTGCGGACACTCAGGCCTACGGCCTTTGTGCCTGGATCACCGCTCGCGATGCTACGAGAGGAACGTCTGGGTCCGGAACCCGACGCACGCTGAGCTCCAGAATCCAGTGGTCGAAGGCGACCACCGGGCTCACGGGAGTAGCCGGAGGTCGAGGGGCGCACCTCAGGCTCAGGAATAGGTACGACCACAGCTGGTGAGGGCTGAGAGGAGGCAGTCGGAGATGCCGTGCGCGGAGATGCGTGTGTGGGGGACACTGAGCTGGGGATGACAGTAGGCAAGGCTGGCCCGGACACTGAGACAGGAGTGTCAGCCGACGTAGAGACAGGAGTGGGCTGGGCTGGGTCAGACGCTGGAACAGGGGTGCTAGTGGACACAGAGGGTGATGCAGGAGGAGGCGTGGGAGCAGCGGTACCTGTGGGGTGCGAAGCAGGCTGGACAGGTGGGATCTCTGGACCAACGGCAATGATAGCCGGATCATCAAGTGCTGGAGATCGAGAGGGGACTCGAGCGGACACATTAGCCTGGCGAGGAATGGTCGCTGGCGAAGAGGTCTCCCCCATCCGCCGAGGACCCTCACAGGAAGGGACATGAGATGCAGAGAGCGCTGTGATCGAAGTCAGATCACGGTATGTGAGTGACTCAAAAAACAGCGCGTCACGGGACTCAATGACACGACGGCGAGTGGGGTCCCAAAAGCGCCAGGCCTTCGACCGCGGGGAGATGCCGATGAAGGCACACAAGCGACCCCGAGGGGAGACCTTGGACCCCTGCTGGTCCTCGGTGTACCATACGGAGGCCAGGGATCCCCAGACGCGTGCGAGACGAAGATCGGCACGGTGGCCAAACCAGAGCTCGTACGGTGTAACATGATCCGGAAGCGGACCATGCGGGAGGCGGTTCCAGACCCAAGTCATGTAGGCNCAGAGAGCGCTGTGATCGAAGTCAGATCACGGTATGTGAGTGACTCAAAAAACAGCGCGTCACGGGACTCAATGACACGACGGCGAGTGGGGTCCCAAAAGCGCCAGGCCTTCGACCGCGGGGAGATGCCGATGAAGGCACACAAGCGACTCCGAGGGGAGACCTTGGACCCCTGCTGGTCCTCGATGTACCATACGGAGGCCAGGGATCCCCAGACGCGTGCGAGACGAAGATCGGCACGGTGGCCAAACCATAGCTCGTACGGTGTAACATGATCCGGAAGCGGACCATGCGGGAGGCGGTTCCAGACCCAAGTCATGTAGGCGAAGCCCTCGAATGCGAAGGACTCCGGGAGACCGCACTCAGACCGCATGGCGCGGACGGCATCCTCCATGGTGTGGTTCCAGCGCTCAGATACACCGTTCTGCTGTGGGGTAGCAGGAGCGGAGACCTGGTAGAAAATGTCGTGCTCAGCAAAGAATGAGTCCATCTCGCCGAGGAACTCGCCGCCGCGATCCGAGCGAAAGGTATGTAGCGTGTGGCGAGACTGACGCTCAGCCATCACAAGCCAGAGCCGAACCGCATGGGCGGCGTCGCTCTTCTGACGCAGACTGTAGACCCACCGCATCCGGGTGAAGTCATCGGTCAGTGTCAGAACATACCGGCCCCTCTCGGACAGCGACTCGACCGGGAGAAGACCAAGCAGGTCCGAGTGGACCAACTCGAGGGGCCTCAGCGCTCGGGAACGCGAATCAGGGTAAGTGCACCGGTGCATCTTACCCTGAGCGCAAAACGACAGTCGGTCTTGGGTGGCTTCTCGAAAGAAGCCACGTCAAACCAAGAGCGGGCTGTGTCCGGATGAGCTTCGACACAGTGTCGGAGCCCACATGACACAGACGTCGGTGAAGCAACCGCTGGTGTTCCGGGGATAGAACACCAGTGACAAAAACGCGACCAGAGGAGGTGGGAGAGCAAGGGGAGGAGGGGCGAGCAATGCGGTACAAATCATCTACG
>SZWC01015034.1:14516-25513 GCA_023375785.1 Penium margaritaceum
CCCCCCCCCCCCCCCCCCCCATCTTTTGGAACTTTTGTTGTCTCGTGTATTGCATCATATGTGCACTCCTCCTTTCACTTTTGGTACATTGACTCTAGCATTACATACAACATGAAAATATGTCTTTGTTTTCACTGGCTCAGGCCAGTTGCTGCCCATCCAAGGCATTGGCATTGTACGTTTTGTTGGTTGCGTGGAGGGCACCTGTTTCTACCAGATGTGTTGTATGTGCCTCATCTTAAGTGAGCTTACTGTCTGTTACCACCTTTAACGATCAGGGTACGGACTTCATTTCCACATGTGGTGTTAGTACTTTCATGTTATAGTCCTCTAGATGTCGTACTCTGTGGAATCTTTGCGATCGTCTGTTCCGTGTTCCCATGTTCCTTCTTTCATCTTCCCCTGCATCTATCATCGTATAGGTTGTAAATTCCCTGTCCCCTGATCATGCCCGTCTTTTACATCGCCATCTATTGCACATCCATACTGCTACCATGGACAGCCCAATGCGCATTCACCTAAACCACATCCTTGATCCTTTTTCCTTCTCTCCTCCATGCACATCTGACCGCCTTGTTTGTGAACAAGGCAATATACACAGGTGTGAACCGAGGGGCACTTGACGTGACAGTCACACGCTGAGCCCTTGGGATAAACCTCCCAACCCTTAACCCCTTGGTGTGTGGGCCAATCCTTGAGATGCCACACAATCCTCTCCTAGCAGCAAGACCGCTGTTGGTGACAGAGGTTCCTGCTGTGCGACACTCACGACGGCGTCCGCACCAAGGTGCACTGTACAATATTTGTAGGATCTAATGGATGTGTGCATGGTAATGCTTGGAGTTCACGGAATTATGGGCAAGGAATGAATCCACAGACTTGATAGTTCAGTAGAAGGCAACGTACAAAGTCTTTGGGTAAGAAACGCATGACTAGCACAACCCCGAAGCCTCCTTATGTACCAGCCCCTATGAGCTAGCCAAGATCCCCTCGGCGTTCCAAAGCCCTTTACCAAGAGGTACTCATGCAAATAACACATGCATCATGAAGTGGGTGCTGAGAGATTTTGTACGCACCAAAGAATGCCTCAATCCATGCAGAAATGGCTAAGTTATGGCCGTTAGAGTGCTCCACACGTGACTGCCGCTGGCCCGCACCGCCAATGGGGGTTACGGCAGCCCAAAGCGCCCTTGCCTCCAACTGAACCTCCAGCCACCATCCTGAAGTACCCATGGCCCCCAGTGATCCTTGCCTCATTGGGTAAGTGGCCATCTAGGGGCTCTTCAGCTGCAATGGGCGATAAAGTCGTTCCGTATCGTTGGGGTCAAACCGGTGTTCCTGCCCATTTTCTGGATGCGGACCACCCAACTTTGCCTGGCGGTACCTTTCCTGTCCCTATCCCAAATGACCCAGTTCTTAGGCCAAAACTGTACACTTTTTTGCGCAAGATATAACAATATCCTCAAACAAGGTGTTTGATGCCATCAAGGTGATGAAGATACCGCCTCAACTGGCGGTTCCTATAACAATAGGTCACTGACCATTCCCTTGACCTTGTGCATGCTGATGTTAAGGGCCCTCTGTCCCATGAATTTATCGGAGGAATTGGACGCTACATGTTTTTCTTTTCACTGATGAATTATCACACTTGTTAATTCTTTCCACTACGCCACAAGAGTGAAGTGGCAGATGTTCTTGAGGAATGGCATCCCCAGGCTAAGCGCATCTGTTAATACCTTTCGCTCATACCATGGCGGTGAGTTCTTTTGTCCTACCTCTTATTTTATCACGTCTCATGGTATGTGTGTGGAGTTTTTGCTCTCTAAACAACCCAACAGAATGGTGTCTCTGGATGCTAGAAACTCTCTCTTGCCGATGTTGTCTGGTCCATTCTTTTTTAGTCCCGGCCGTCCCCCATGTTTGAGGTCATTTACTACATGACCTTGGTGTGGAATCATGTTCTTCACGGTCAACTCCTTTCTGACATCACCCCCTACAAACGCTAGAACATTCGCCAAGCTGATCTTTGGCTTGTCCATATCTGGGGCTATGTCACTGTTGTTGGGCTCCTTGCTGATCTTGAGGAAGGCAAGTTGTCCAGTCACGGTCGCATTTACGTCTTCCTTGGCCTCTCAATGTCATGTCATGGAATCTTGTGATGCCCTCTTCTTTGGATATGCATTTAAGGGTGATCTTGATCATCTCGCATGTGCAGACACCCTTTTCCCTCTCTTGTTGGGGGGGGGGGGCAGGGGGGAGTCCCTCCTACTGTTGCTACTGTTGCCTCCTCTGATTGGGACAACGGTGTCACAATCACTGTTGATTACACTGTTCATTCAACCAGAAGTATAACAGAAGCGGCATACAACCAGGCTTTCCTCATGNTTGTGATGCCCTCTTCTTTGGATATGCATTTAAGGGTGATCTTGATCATCTCGCATGTGCAGACACCCTTTTCCCTCTCTTGTTGGGGGGGGGGGGCAGGGGGGAGTCCCTCCTACTGTTGCTACTGTTGCCTCCTCTGATTGGGACAACGGTGTCACAATCACTGTTGATTACACTGTTCATTCAACCAGAAGTATAACAGAAGCGGCATACAACCAGGCTTTCCTCATGGAGAAGATCTGGCGTGCTCTCAATGAGTTGCGTCAAGAGAACCGTGGGGGCCATGGGCACTTTGGGATGGTGGCTGGCAGTTCATTTGTAGGCAAGGGCGCTTCGGGCGGCCGTGACCCCCGTTGGTGGTGCTGCGAGCGGCAGTAACACGTGGAGTACTCAAACGGCCATAACTCAGCCTTCACAGATTGAGGCATCATTTGGTGCATTGAAAATTTTGCAGCATGTACTACATGAGGAATGTGTTATGTGCATAAGTGTGCCTCAATAAAGGGGTTTGGAGCACCAAGGGGCCCTTGGCTGACTCATAAGGACTGGTACATAAGGAGGCCTAGGGATTGTGCTAGGCATGTCAATCTTATCCCAAGACTCTATACATTGTCTTACACTCATCTATCGTGATTAAGGATTCATTCCTTGTCGACATTTCCTTGTATTCCAAGTATTGCCACACATATGTCCATTTGATCCTACAAGCCTTCCATAGGGCACCTTGGTGTAAACACCACCGGGAGAGTCACACGGAGGGAACCTCGGTCAATGTCAGCGGTCTTGTTGCTAGGAGAGGGTCGTGCGGCTTCTCAAGGATTGGCCCACACACCAAGGAGTTGAGGGTTGGGAGGTTTATCTCAAGGGCTCGGCGTGTGACCATCACGTCGGACGTCCCTCAGTTCATACCGCCAGTGGCATGTCTTTACTGGAACCAGAGCACACCACACTCCCTCAGGCTCATGAGGCATCAGATGCCCTCTCTCGAAGACCTCCATGCTGGAGGAACTTTCTGCACTACATGAACAGGGTGTATAAGAGCTGTTGGACTTCTTGCCTGGTCTTAAAGCAGTCTCTGCACGCTGGATCTTCCAGTGTAAGCTGAAGCCTGATGGGGTAGTGGACCGTCTCACTGCCAAAGGATTCTCTAAAATCTCGTACATTTTTCTCATCAGGCATTTGTACCCATTGGTCATTATACCACTGCCCGTACGCTACTTTGTTTGGTTGCACACCATGATTGGGAGCTTGAACATGTGGATATAAATAATGTCTTCTAGCATGATACCTTGGATGAGGATATCTACGTAGTGCAACCATCTAAATTTGTAGATGGAATCATTAATATGTGGCGAATGTGGAAGGCCTTCTATGGCCTCTTGTATTCACTTCGCTGTTGTAACATGAAGATAACAATCACTCTTGAGAAAGGGGAATTTTTGTATAGTATTGTTGATCTCGTGTTGTTTCTTAACCCCCTTCTTCTCCTTTTTTTTCCATCCTTGTCTATGTCGATGATCTGCTCATTGCCTCACCAAGTGCCTCTGCTGTCTAGTCCGTGAAATTCCTCTTGTAGTCAGTTTAAAAAATGAAGGATTTCGGTCCCACCCGAGTCTTCCTTGGCATGGAGCTAGAAAGTCACCAACCTAATCGGACTCTGCATGCGCATCAGGCAATTTACATTTGCAGCCTAGGGAGCAATTTGATCCTATGCTTGTTGTAGTGCCTATTACCTACACGCCTATGGCCCCCGCTTGTTAACGGCTTCTGTAAACCTATGACGTGTCCCTGATTAGGGAGAGGTTGATGCCACTGATTCTCTCCATTTCATTGGTTCTCTCATGTACCTTGCCACGACAACAAGAGCTGATGTCACATACATTGTGAACTTCCAAGTGCAGTTTTCTCAGTACCCATTCATGACTCACCTTGAGGCTGCTTTTCACACGATGCAAATACACCCTCAACCGTTGCTCATAGATACACAGACAATAACTAGGCACACAACACCGACGTCCATAGTTGATCAATTTACATCTTCCTAGTCAAAGCTACGGTTGTGTCGTGGAACATTAGAAGAGAGAATTGTGTAAGGTGGAGCTACAGAAAAGCCGGGAATATTGCACTCAGCTCAGATACGTGTGAGATTGTTTTGCTCTGCCGCCTTCTCCAGCAAATGCATGTTCCCATTTGTTGCATCACTCTACACTGCAACAACCAAAGAAAAAGGGAAATCTTTGACAACAATGGCATGCGTCATTTTTGCACCAAGCATATCAATGTTGAAAACCACATTGTTCATGACTGTATTGCTGCTGGTGTCATGAAAATATTCTGGGTTGACACACGATCACAGCCGGCTGACTTCTTGACCAAGGCTCTTGGTTTTTCCACGTTTTAGTTTGTTGTGTACGCTATTGACCTCAAACACACACCCTCTGCTCCTGATTGATCTTGCTGCTTGTTATTTCTTCTTGCAGCTCTGCAATGTACATTTTCCTAGTCTATGCGCATGACGTGTCCCTTGTGTTGCGTGTAACGTATTTTTGCCTGCGGGCCAAGCGAGACGTTGGTTTTGGTGTACAAAGTGCCAACCTTCTGAAACATTTTTACATGTCCATTGGTCTCCCTACACACGCATTATCAAAATGAATTTTGATGTGGTACACATTGGGTGGTCACTAGAGGCACCAATGTACTCAAGCATGATGGGCGTTCTCCCCGCTCAGCTGTCAGTGCCTCGGCCATTCACGTGTCCATTGTCTTGCGCCAATGGGCCGACCAATCAATCTCCTCAATCTCTGACTTTTGATACTTGGTTTGTTGCTCACAACTGGTTGGCATGTCGACGTGCACTTTAGGATGATGTGGGTTGATTTTGTGCATGCCTGGTTGGTTTGTGGTAGAATATGGTTAGTTGCCTGGTGTTGTTCCTGCAGGGGTCATGCTGGCGGGTTTTTTCGGCAATAGCTACTCTCTGCTAGTTATGATCGGACTGGCTCAACCCAAGGGGTGGTAGCGGCCACACCTCGAGCACCGAGCACAAGGTGGGGCTTTCTTGTCGTGGTAAGGCCACGCTCCATCCAAATTCTCGTTACACCTCATTCTAAGTGAGCTTAATCCGATCCATGTGATGGACCATGCAAAACATACACAAATGTATAATCGGAGGTTTTGTCAAAGAGGATAGCATTTCCTTCCTCATCCCCCCACCCAAAAGTGTATAATGTATGTGTATAAGAGAGTCATATATGTTTCTACGAAAGATATACATTTGTGCAACCACTTGTTTCCCATAATCATCTCTCACTGATATACAATTGTGAATCTCCTCACCCTTGTCCAATGTACGTTGTCTCCAACACATGCATCGCACACTTTTTGGTTTTGCACGACAGGGATCCCACGGCATTGATCGGTGGATGCTGATCTACCCCTCCAAAAAAAGTCAGGGTGAATATACGTGGGTGTGGATGTGATGAACTCCTCAAAGGGTACGAAAAACGTATATTTGGAGGATTTGTCAAAGGATTTTTTTTGCAACATCATCCCTCCCCCTCCCTACCTATGTCAAAAGCGTTTGGGGAACGTGTACGTGTGAGTGTATACGATACACTTGTAGATTTGTACACTAATGTATGACCAAATCTTGCTCCCACAAAATAGGTTTTGATGTATTACATTCATGTTGTTAGATTATGGTACTATATTCATTGATTTTTCTAACGAATGTCCTAATAAATATTTCATTCATTTGAGAAGGATCTCTCAATATGCAATTCCCAGTATTTTTGTATGATACTTCCACCGTCAATGATCATACTTCGACAGCTAAGTAAATATATTTCGATACATGCTTTGCTAGATACAAAGTAGTCTCACGTATTGTGTACTCTAAGTTTTGATGGATGTAATTTCCAAGTGTGCCAATAGATGACGGAACATCACATGGATGAAATTGTAGTTACGAGTTTTGGTAATGAAGTAGTTATCGGGTGGAGTTGAAACCAACCCAAGTCCATGTGGTGAACGTTAGCCAGCAACTCTCCTGGCTACTGGAATTTTTCTTGTGCGACAGTAAGCTCGATGTGCCCGAGCGATAGTCAAGCTATCTCTTTTCTGAAAAGCATTTTCAATGCGATGTGGTTGTTTTTTTCTTCTTGAGAGCATCACATAGTTCCAATCCAAATGTAGGATTTAGGATCTTCTACTAACTTGATAACCATTTGAAATTTAATAAGAACTATGTTATGTCCATCCTAGGATTCAACTAATGAGAAAATTTATTTGGCTAACATTTTGTTGATAATATTATTCCTTCAATACTCTTCTGTCTATGTTGAACACATATGCTACTATGATGTATAATAGGCGAGTTTGAGGTTGTGAAAGAGAAAATAAAATCCTTGGTCCAAGGAGTTTGTTTTCTCTTTCACAACTTCTAACTCTTACGTTTCCTTCATTAAAATAAATGCCAACAAAATAATGAAAGGCATGGTACTCAAAGGAATTGGTCATGTGGTTTCAACGAAGGTCAGTTGATTCTTCCATGAGTGTCCATCTTGCATGTATAAAGTAAGAAGAGTGTACTTTCTATAATGTTATGCTAGAGGATGTCCTATCCACAAAGACATATGTGTAGCCTCGGACATTTCAAGATATTACCCTTCTTGGAAGTTGCATCGGTGTATATTGTGAAGTGTGTAGTGGGAAATGAGTACACCTATGGATCGTGTATGGTGATGTGGTGGCTCATGCAACTTCCTGTAAAAAAAGTGTGGTTTTTGGAAAAGCCTATAGTTCTGTCGTGTTGTGGGGAACGGAGCTTCCTGGAACTTTTTTGTGGATGTTGTGTACATGAACATGTGAATACTATAATGTAGATGTGGAATGTGTCTTCCCTAGAATTTTCCTTACTTTATGGTGAACAATGTACACTAAAACATGAGTGAAAACATGGAGGGTGATTGGTCAAAAATTCCAACGATAATCCAGATCCAACAGATTTACACCTTGCTTCTTAATTTCATTTCCTCGCAATAAAAAAGGGATGATATTGTCTTTAGCCTCCGCCTATACTCACTCGCATCAACGGTGACCCTTTTCTAAAAAGGAATAGGTGTTAATTGGCCTATGGTCCTTATGGAAGCGCATGCCGCAAAATGGATGTTCCTCTTTTACCAGCCTGGTGAATCTAATGGAAGTATATTCTCATGTTGTTTCAACATCCCCCAAACAAGGTCACAACTTTCTCTCTCACCCATCCATCTAAAAATTGAGCCTGGATAATGTCCATTCTAAATGGATGAGCGTCTATGGGGAGTTATTCCAGGTGAACCGAAGATACACCCTTCACGGCCACTTATTGAGGAACTATCAAAAGAAAATATAGCGTTAAAAAAATTCATCCTAAAGAAATATGGCCAGCCAATTGGCCTTTGCCATGAGGAAAGATGTATCCTCTCTCAAGGAATCACCCTTGGTGATGTCATTACACGACCACCCTCGTCTTGATACGTTACTAAAGAATACAGTACAACTCCTATGGAATAAATACCCCTCTCTTGGCGGCACACCCTTGCTCTAGGATCCTCAATCCCCCTCTTATGCTCCCAAACTTCGTACTTCACCATGAAAGACCTCAGGGGTTCACGATTTAAGATGATCTTTCACTTCCATCGTCCATCCCTCTCCTTGGTTGTCCTCCTCGAAGTGGACCTCATCTGGCTCACGCTCCTTGCACACTCGTGAGCCACAACAATGCAAATTCAGAATATGAATCTTGTTCCACTCATTGTCTCCCCAAAGTGATGAATGATGGATAAATTCTCATTGGCCAACCCTAACCTATTGCTTTCCGTATTGCTTTTGCCCTTTAGCTATATCACCGTCTTCTCCAAAGGCATGACTCCTCTTCTTCATACGGAGAAAATTGGAGGGAGAAATTCCTTGATGAACACTTTGATTGACTCTGCATTCGTGCAAACCATTGCTTTCTACCCTTAGATCTCTGGGCCCAAGATGTTCAAAATTAAATAATATTTTGATCCATTCCATTTTATTTTCACAACAGCATCCTTCAGGATGGTTCGAATGCTTGCTTGTCCCATTCTCAGAGGAAACAATTGGAAATTGCATCCTCCTGTGTTGCCAATTACAACAACGATATAGCAGACTCCAAACCTTCTTCAGTAGTGTATTCCTATACATCCCCCTTCCCCAAGACCCCTGAATTAATTTCCAACCGCTTTAAATCCAAATTATTCAACACTACCTGAGTTATTCTTTCGTGTTACTATATTTCATTCTAACTTGCAACAACGATTACAAGACTACTAGGATAAATGATTTTTTTCTATGGAATTTAAAATTCACATATGATTGGATCCACTTATCTGCGTAGAAAGAACTGAAAACACTCTTAGGTAAAGTTCGAATTAGTTAAGGTTTTTTCTGCATTGGCCCCCATATTTAGATATTTCTCGGAAAAAAAATGGATTTAGGCTTACCCTTAAATTTAACTGTAGAAGTTTTTGGAAGTATGTCAACCTTGACCCTAGGCCTTGATTGCAGACGTTGGGACCGGGTTCAACTCCTAGGTTCACTGCTTGCTGGGGTGGCTACCCCGAATCATTCAATCACGATGTAACGGGCTGGATCTCCAGCTCCTGCTCTGAAGTCGTCGTCGGAGTTCGTAGAATGGCGTTCTCAGCCCGCGTCAGGGGTTTACCCCCTTCGCAAGACTGAGGGGCAATCGTCATCAACGACCCAGAGCAGGGAGACTCGAATATTTCAAGTCTCCGGAGGCCCATTTCCGTTTTTAACCAAACCCCTGGTTTTGGGACCCAAACCGGGGGTTTTTACCTCGAACTCGTGTGTTCGCACGAGTTATTTCGTTCGTTTTATGTCGAAGTTCGTCGTAAACGAACTTCGATTCACGTTTTGTCGTTCTGGCGCGAAATCGTCGCGTGCGAGGCACGCTGGCGATTTCGCGCCAGTCATTTTGTCCTCACCCTCGCTCCCCCTATCCCTCGTCCTCTCTTACTCGTTTGCAAGGAGGGCGAGGGGGGGCGAGGGCACGAGGCCACGAGGCCTCACCCTCGAGGCCCTCGTGGCCTCTCAGCCGCCGATCGGGCTGAGGCCGCGATCGGCGGCTGGTGGCTGGCTGGCCGGTGGCCGGCCGCCGGCCGTCCAGCCGGCCGGCAGCGAGCTGGCCGGCGGCCAGCGAAGTGCTGGCCGCCGGCCAGCCCTCGCTGACGCGAGGGGTGGTGCGCAACCACCCCTCGCTTCAGCGAGGTGGGAGGGCCGAACCGGCCCTCCCGCTACATTCCTCCCCACTTATTATGAACCATCCCGGTTCATGAACAACAAGTAGGATTGTTAGTCAGTGAGTCATCAACATTGTGAAAGAAAATTAATAATTTCAATCACCAGCTCAACATGAACACGTGCATGGTACTTAGACCTAAGCTGCAGCTTGTAGGTCAGCACGGCTAGCGGCCTCCCCCCTTTAGGCTGGAGCGTCCGCGCGACAACCATGTTGGGCGTCCCGAACCTCCTATGGTCGCTGGCCATGAATGCTGCCCTGTGGGAATGTTGTTCACTTTTCCCGCGTTCAGGTGGTACCTCCTGCCACGCGTCGATCTGTGCGAGCTGCAAGCTCGCTCCAGTACTCGTTGACCACCCCTGTGGGCAACCTAGATTCGGGCTCCCATGAATTATGTTCAGGTCCACAACCAACCCAATGAACGAGGTACTCCCTGACAACGCGCGACCGAAGAGTACACTCTCGGTGCTGGAGTAGGCGAAGGACCTCGTATTGGCCGTCGNATGCATGGCAGGGTCCACGTACATGCGGAACATCTGCTCCAGAGTGCGATTCATGCGCTCTGTTTGTCCGTCAGTTTGAGGGTGAAATGCTGTCGACATTTGCGACTCACTGCCGAAGTACTCGTGCATCTTTTGCCAGAACTTACTAGCAAATTTTCGATCTCGATTGGAGATAATGCGCAACGGCAGGCCGTAGTACTTTACAACACCCTCAAAGAAGAGACGAGCGGTCTCTTCTGCGTTAACGTCAGTGGTTGTAGGAATGAAATGTGTCATCTTCGTCAAAAGATCCACAACCACTAGTATTGCATCGTGGCCACGGGCCGTGTTCGGAAGACCAGTAATGAAGTCCATGTTGACGCACTCCCATGGAGTCCCAGGAATGGGAAGCTGCTGGAGGAGTCCAGCAGGCTTCTTGTTACTAGCCTTATTCTGAAGACATGGGTCGCATGTCATGCAATACTTACGGACATCGACACTCCACCCTGGCCACCAATAGTGGTCCGAGAGTGTCTGTCCGGTCTTTCGGGGTCCCACGTGACCTGCGACCGGCGGGTCGTGGAACTGGGAGATAACCTTTGCTCGAAGGTCTCTCAAGTTTGGCACAACAACTTGTTCTCCGTGCCAGAAGATTCTTGCGGCCTCCACCAAGCCATACTTTTCCAGATTTCGAGAGTCTTGAAACCAAGAATCCACACAGTATCCCATCCGGATCCTGTTTACAAAACCGTTGTAATGGATAATCTCTCGTGGTGGTTGCCGTAGAGGTGCAGGGGGATCTG
>SZWC01015034.1:34968-71607 GCA_023375785.1 Penium margaritaceum
TGTTGAAGTTCGTTGGCCACTCACAACTCTGTGCCCTCTTGCCTCTCACATTATGCACACACGCATGTACAGATTAAAGTGACCATGGGATCACCTGGGGAGTTGACTGGCGCGTCTATGCTGGCTGAAGCCATCGACGTCCCCAAGCTGCTGCTGGACCCAGGGGTGCCCTCTGGCACCCACATGACTATTGCATGATTTCTTCATGACTTCTGTGATGCGGTAGATGCTAGGGCCCGTACATTCTCACTGCCGTGCCCTGCATCGTATTCTCTTGTTTTGCATGTGATGAGGGAGCTGCATTTTCCCGGGTGCTGATCCTTAGGGGGCCACCGTGCCGGTCTTGGCCGTGCATCGGTGAGTAGCCGCCCTCGGTTAATTCCGAGTGGTCGGGCTCGACCCCCGGGTGGCGGCACTCACTCACCCGAGCTCGTCGCTCGTGGTGGGTGAGCGCTCACCGGTCCTAGTCTCGCTCGCTCCCTCCTACACTCACTTGTCTTGGTGTGAGCTCGAACTTTGCAAACAAGTTGCCGCATCCATGGCGTGTCTCCTACATTGGTGCTTGTTGCGTAACCATGCTTCCTCACACCCGGATAAGCTAGGCTAGCAACTTCCTAGCAACTACAGGCGAATGGGGTTTGAGGGAGTGAGGACGACAGGGGTGCAAGTACTAGAATTTGCTAGGCTAGTCGGTGCGTCCAAGGATGAGGTACAGGTCGACAGGAAAAGTTCTTGTCGACCTGTACAGTTTACTGTGACCACTCGGCCGTGTCCATACTCGTGCAGATCCCTGATGCGGACCCTGGAGGCACCGGTGCGTCATCGGGTGGCAGACTACCATCCTGGAGCTGACTGACGACCGTTCCAGAGCTCTGGACGTTACCCGGGACCTTTTACAGTTTTTCTGCAGCACGCAGGAGTTTATCAGTGGACTGGCCGTGGGCCCGATTTGCATGTTTTTGCATTGTGTGTCCACCGTTTGATGCCGGATGCATGCATGTGACCAGTCGTAGCGTCCAGCTTTTGATCCTGCACGTCTAGGTTAAGACGGCGTAGCGTTCTGATATGTCTGCGCAGAGTTACGGTCAAAACAATGGTTTTAGGCCGGTTTAAGGACAGATCTTGCACTGCCGCGTGCGACACCCGCCGTGCGCCGCGACAGGTACTTATGCCATGGACCTGTCATTTGTCATTTCTCTTTGCAAATGCTATTGAAGCATTCTGACACTTTGCCTTGTGTCTCCTAGCCAGACCCTTGCCGTTGTGTGCACGACTTGTGACTGTCCTCACAGTCTGACCAGGCACTGACGCCTAGTCAGCGGCTGTGTCCCTAGGAAGCTTCCATGCATCTTCTCATAGTATCAGAGCGGTGAGACAGTCCTCACCGAGCTGTGCAGCAGAGACACAGCAGAGCAGCAACAGTGAGAGTCACCACTGCAGCAGATCCACAGGGACCCATCGACGACGACAGCAGATCGCCGTCGACGTCGCTCACCATCACTACGTGAGATTGCATCAGCAGCAGCTGCTAGCGGCAGCAGGAGACAGGTGCAGTAGATTGCAGTCGCCAGTAGCTGCAGACATTGGCACATCCAGCAGCAGCAGCACTGAGCAGCAGCAACCAGGGCTGCAATACCGCGGTATTTAGTACCGCGGTACTCGAGTACCGCGATACCACAGTACCGCGGTACAAATACCGCGGTATCATGATTTTGTGGCAGCTCATTACCGATACCGGTACCGGCACCACGTTACCGACGGTATTGAAAAAATACCGCGGTATTATACAAGTACCGTGGTACACGGTATACCAATGTATAACACACACATTGTACCACGGTACTCAAATGTGTACCACGGTATTGAATGCCCTAATATTTTTCGAACACCAAAAATGAATTCTAAGTTTAAAAAATGATATAATTAATAGATGTCATGAACTTGGAACTCAAGTTTATGCACTCACAAAGAAAGGATACACCTTTACATTATATTCACTTGTGATATGGAGATGTAGAAGGTAGAGGACAAGAAATTAGGGAAGGGGAGGAGAGCAAATTTATGAAGAGATACTCTAGTTGAATACCATATTCTCTATATTCTCTTGTTTTCTAGAGCTCAATAACATGATAATTAAATTCGACTACAATTTTTAGCCTTGGAATTTTGGACCTGTTAGTGTCATATTTTGGTCAAACGTCCATGTGCTTGGTCTGTCCATAGGACTTCGCTTTTTGAATTTTGAAATTTTGAATGTCGAGGGCGAAGTCGTACGTCGCGGCTCGCTTCGCACGTAGATTTGCACATCGATTTCCTGTCCATTGCGAGCATCCGAATGCACACTCATCCGCTAGTTGTAGCGCGTTACCGTTACTTGTAAAAAAGAATTCTTTCACGTTCTCATTACCGTGTTACTGTACCGCGGTATGATACCGCGGTACAGAAGAGGGGTACCCTGCCAGGTCAGTACCGATACCGTACCGGTACCGCAAAAAAAATACCGTACCGCGGTACTACAATACCGCGGTACAGAAACACGGTATACCGCGGTACCGGTAATACCGGCATCAGCCCTGGCAGCAACAGTAGGGCGGCAGCAGCGGCGGCAGCAGCGCGCGGCGGCAGCAGCACAGCAGCAGCACGCAGCGGCAGCAGCACAGCAGCAGCAGCTGCGGCAGCAGCGCCGCAGCAGTGGCAGCAGCAGCAGCGGCAGCAGTAGCGCAGCAGCAGCAACGGCAGCAGCGCGCGGCGGCGGCGGCAGCGTGCAACAGCCGCAGCGCGCAGCAGCAGCAGCGTGCAGCTACTGCCACGGCCGCGCACGCAGCCGCCAGGCGGCTGCCCCGCACGCAATAGCGCGGCTGCTGCTGCAGCTGACACCGCAGCAGCAGCAGCAGCAGCTGAGCGGAAGCTGCGCAGCGGCTTCCGCTCAGCTTCCGCGCGGCTGCTGCGGAGCGGCCGCCCGCTCGCGCAGCAACCGCAAAGGTTGATCAAAAAAAGGGGGGGGAGAAGGCAAACTGACATCAGCATTTTTACTTGCTGACGTCATCAGGTCTTGCTAACGTCAGCAACTTCCTGCTGACGTCAGCACTTGCCTTGGTGAATTTTTTGGTCTGAGGGTAAAAAGTTTCCAGCATTTCAAATCCTCGAGAAACGCTCACGTTTCTGCAATATGACCACGTTGACGTCTCGTCCCATAATGAGCGGCACCATGGCTCCGTCCGACGAGAAGGGAAAAAGGGTACTAGATTCCTCTTTTTCCTCCTCAGGGGTCATGAGCCCATGTTCGCAGGCCATTGAGGACCTACGGAGCCAGCAGGACGAGATGCGTCGCTTGCAGCGGGAGCAGACTGACGCCATCCGCACACTCACCGAACTTCTTCGAGGACATTCCACGACTCCACGACAGACTTTTGAGGGAGCGGCCGGGGTTGCACCCTCTACACAACAGTCAGCTCCAGCACCGGAGACAGGAGCTGGAGCCGATCCGCCACCTCTTGATCCTTGGGACGAGGATTCAGACATGCCAGGCATGGAGGGCGACTCCCCCGAGGGCGAGATTTGTGTGCTTCAGGAGCGTATCCGCCAGCTTCATATGAGCTCTCGGCCCCCACACACATCCCGCTTTCCGGAGCTTCGATTGTCGCCTGACCTCCACCCCAGCGACTTCCCACCTGCCCAGCGTCCGTCCCTCCCCACCTGCTGCCCAGCGTCCGTCCGAGGCCGAGTGTTCCATTGCCCGTTGTACAGTGATGTCCTCTAGTCGTGATCCCGGTGGCACTTGGATCATCGACTCCGGTGCCAGTCATCACATGACCTGTCGTCGCAGTGATTTTGTTGTTCTCGGCCCTGTTGCATCTGTTCGTTCTATCCGCACAGGCTCTGGTCAGTCCTTGCCAGTCCAGGGTGTTGGGGTCGTTTGTTTCGATGGTCCGTCAAGCCCCCTGTATCTTTCCAAGGTGCTGTTTGTGCCTGACCTTGAGCTCAGTTTGCTTTCTGTACATGCTTGCACACTGATGGGACTCTCTGTGGAGCACACTGTAGAGTACGCGACTGTGACAGCTATTGACACTCGTAGCGTTGTCCTTCGTGCCTCTGTTGTGGATGACCTGTATCGTGTCTCTCGGACTTGTGCTCCTTGCTCCCCCTCCCCTTCTGCTCGTGTTTTTGTTACTGGTATTCTGTCTCCTGAGCACTAGCGATTGCTTCATCGCCGCCTGTGTCATGTAGGCTCCGACACTGTGTCAAGGCTCATTCGGACACAGCCCGCCCTCGGTCTTGACACGGCTTCTTTCGAGAAGCCGCCTAAGACCGACTGCCCCTTTTGCGCTCAGGGTAAGATGCATCGTTGCACCTACCCTGACTCCCGTTCACGCGCACTTCGCCCTCTCGAGTTAGTTCATTCAAACCTTCTTGGTCCCCTACCTGTCGAAACTCTGTCCGATCGGGGCCGATACGTCCTGACCTTGACTGATGACTTCACCCGGATGCGGTGGGTCTACAGCCTGCGCCAGAAGAGAGGTCTACAGCCTGCGCCAAGGAACTCGCCTGTAGCGAGTTCCTCAGCGAGTTGGACAGCTTCTTCGCCGAGCACGTGATCTTTCACCAGGTCTCCGCTCCTGCTACTCCTCAGCAGAACGGTGTTTCTGAGCGCTGGAACCGCACCATGGTGGATGCGGTTCGCGCTATGCGGTCTGAGTGCGGTCTTCCGGAGTCCTTCGATTTTGAAGGCTTCGCATACATGACTTGGGTCTGGAACCGCCGCTCGCACGGTCCTCTTCCGGACCACGTCACACCGTATGAGCTCTGGTTTGGCCACCGTGCTGACTTGCACCTCGCTCGGGTCTGGGGATCCTTGGCTTCTGTGTGGTACACTGAGGACCAGCACGGGTCCAAGGTCTCACCGCGGGGTCGCTTGTGTGCCTTCGTCGGTATCTCCCCGCGGTCGAAGGCATGGCGTTTTTGGGACCCTACTCGTTGTCGCTTGTTGAGTCTCACAACGTGCTCTTCTTTGAGTCTCTCACCTACCGTGATCTGACTTTGATCACGTCGATGTCCGTCACACACGTTCCCACGTGTGAGGTTTCTCGACGGATGGGGGAGTCTGCACCTGCGAGCACCGATCGCCAGGCTGATCTATCCGTTCGAGCTCCCTCCACTTCTCCGGTGCTTGATGACCCAGCAATCATCGCTGTCGGTCCAGAGATCTCTCCTCCACCGCCGGCTTCTACCCTTGTCCCCTCACGCCCCACAGGTACTCATGATTCTGCACCTGTGCATACTCCTGTGACCGTACCTGTGTGCGCCG
This sequence comes from Penium margaritaceum, assembly GCA_023375785.1. Classification (NCBI taxonomy): domain Eukaryota; kingdom Viridiplantae; phylum Streptophyta; class Zygnematophyceae; order Desmidiales; family Peniaceae; genus Penium; species Penium margaritaceum. Next base: position 40,274 of record SZWC01015034.1, read on the forward strand.
GCACTCCTGCCAATGTGTGTGGACCTACCTTACTTGCTCCTACTGTCACACCGAGCTCAGTGTCTCCCACACCCGCATCTCCTCGCATGGCATCACCAGCTTCCTTGCCTCAGCCCTCCCCAGCTGCGATTGTGCCCGTTCCTGAGCCTGAGGTGCGTCCCTCGAGCCCGGGTTACTCCCGTGAGCCTGGCGGTCGACTTCGACCATTGGACTGCGGAGCTCAGCGAGTGTCTGGTCCCGCACCCAGGTGCCCCGCTCGTAGCATCGCGAGTGGTGATCCCGGCACAAAGGCCCTAGGCCTGAGTGTCCGCACTGAGCACGCAAAGGTACATCCAGCGTGTCCCATAGGGCACGACCTCGTCACTCGCGAGTTTCATATCGCTTGTGATGCAACAGCCGATCTTGTGGTCGTCAGACCTAGCACTGAGGCGTGCGCTCTTGCCACGCAGAGCTCTCCCTCTATGGCGCCTGATCCGGGAACACTGAGGGAAGCTCTTTCGTTACAGGATGTTGATGCTTGGGGTGCTGCATGCAAGGATGAGCTTTGCGCCATCCGAGAGCACGTAGTTTACGAGTTAGTCAACCTTCCACCTGGGAGGAAGGCTATACAGGTCAAGTGGGTTTTTCACAAGAAGGTGAAGCCAGATGGCTCACTGGAATGCCACAAGGCTCGCTTGGTCATCAAGGGGTACTCTCAAATTGAGGGCATCGATTACACTGACACCTTTGCCCCTGTCGGTCGCATGACCTCAGCTCGAGCTCTGTTCGGTGTAGTGGCTCAGCATGACTGGGAACTGCACCAGATGGATGTGAACAATGCTTTCCTCCATGGCTCTCTAGATGAGGAGATTTACGTGGCTCAGCCACCCGGCTTTGAGGACGGTGCCAAGGTCTGGCGCTTGCACAAGTCCTTGTACGGCCTCAAGCAGTCTCCTCGGTGTTGGAACCAGGAGATCACTGGCACCCAGACTCGTGCGGGATTTGTACAGAGCGAGGCAGATCCCTCTCTCTTCATCCGACGGATGCCTGAGCGATTCACCGCCATCCTCGTCTATGTCGACGACCTTCTGATCGCGTCTCCTTCATTGGAGGCCGTGAAGGAGGCCAAGGCTGTCCTCTAGACTTCCTACAAGATGAAGGACCTTGGTCCTGCAGCGGTGTTTCTTGGCATGGAGATCGTGCGAGATCACAGACGTCGCACTCTACTACTGCATCAGGCCCGATACGCACGTGTTGTGGGGGAGCGCTTCAGCGACCTGCTCGGCGCAGTGTCCACGGCTTCCACACCTCTCACACCTGACGGGCAGGATGCCCTGGAGGTTGACGATCCCACACAACTTGGGGAGACAGTGGATGTGACCCTGTACCTCCGTCTCATCGGATCTTTGATGTACCTGGCCACTACCACACGTCCTGACATTACATTTGCCGTCAATCTCCTTGCCCAGTTTTTGCAGGCTCCACGTGCTAGAGCCCTTCGCGCGGCTGTGCGAGTGGTGCGGTACGTGGTCTCCACACCGTACCTCGGACTCTGCTTTCGCCGGCAGTGTTCGGTGGTCCTTGACGGCTACACTGACAGCGACTGGGCTTGGAGCCCAGATGGACGCAGTCGCACCGGTTACGTGTTCCTGCTCGGTGGGACCACTGTGTCCTGGCGTAGCAGGAAGCAGGGCTACATTGCACGTAGCTCACTAGAGGCAGAGTACGTTGCTCTGGGTGTAGGGGCTGCTGAGGCGGTATGGCTGCAGCGCCTGTTCCTTGAGCTTGGCCGGTCAGTACCAGCCATTGTGCTTCGTTGCGAAAACCAGAGTGCTCTTGCCATCGCGGAGAACGCTGGTGTCTTTCATGCTCGCACGAAGGACATTGCAGTTGAGCACCACTTCGTGCGTGATCTGGTGGAGCGACACGTGATCTCCGTCATTTGGGTTGGCACTGACATGCAGCGTGCTGACGTCTTGACGAAGGCACTAGCACGCGGAAAGTTCCTGCTTGCCATTCGTTTTGTTGGACTTCACCCCTTGCCTGAGAGTAGTTGAGTGTGGGGAATGTTTGTGTCCGTGCCACATTTATCGTTGCACTCATTTTTGTACTCATCTCAGTGCTGCACGTGTATGGACATGCGTACCATCGGGTCATGGGGGAGTGTTGTGATTTGTGACGTACCTGTCGACCTGTACAGTTTACTATGACCACTCGGCCGTGTCCATACTCGTGCAGATCCCTGATGCAGACCCTCGAGGCACCGTTGCGTCATCGGGTGACGGACTACCATCCTGGAGCTGACTGACGACCGTTCCAGAGCTCTAGACGTTACCCGGGACCTCCTGCAGTTTTTCTGCAGCACGCAGGAGTTTATCGGTGGACTCGCCGTGGACCCAATTTGCATGTTTTTGCATTGTGTGTCCACCGTTTGATGCCGGATGCATGCATGTGACCAGTCGTAGCGTCCGGCTTTTGATCTTGCACGTCTAGGTTCAGACGACGTAGCGTTCTGATATGTGTGCGCAGAGTTACGGCCAAAACAGTGGTTTTGGGCCGGTTTTAGGACAGATCTTGCACTGCCGCGTGCGACACCCGCCGTGCGCCACGGCAGGTACTTATGCCATGGACCTGTCATTTGTCATTTCTCTCTGCAAATGCTATTGAAGCATTCTGACACTTTGCCTTGTGTCTCCTAGCCAGACCCTTGCCGTTGTGTGCACGACTTGTGACTGTCGTCACAGTCTGACCAGGCACTGACGCCTAGTCAGCGGCTGTGTTGCTAGGAAGCTTCCATGCATCTTCTCAAAAACGTGCATCATAGGAGTAATGTGAGTCACAGGGCATCGAGGTCATAGCGGCCGGTTGACTCGGTGTAACATGAGAGACTTCTACTCATGGAGAGAAGTCGTCATCGGAGTTCGCAAAATGACGTTCACAGCTCGCTCGATGAGTTTTGCCCTCCGCGTCACTTTGGGAGCAATCGTCATCAACGACCCGTGCAGAGAGACTTGAATACCTAGAGTCTCTGTATGCCCATTTCCGTTTTTACCTCACCCCCTCGTTCTGGGTCCCAAACGAGGGGGATGTTACCTCAAACTCGTGCGTTCGCATGAGTTTTCCGCATTTGAGACTCTCAGTTTGTCCTAAAAGAATCCGAGTTTTGTATTGTGATGCGTCCGGTGAAATCACGATTGATGCTTTCGCGTCGACTTCTTCCGCACTGCTCTTGCTCTCGCTTTCGCTCTATCCCTCGTCGTCGCTCGCTCTCGCTGGCAAGGTGTTGGTGCATGGGCTTTTAGCTGACTGATTGTCATACAGTCTTGTGTAATAAGAGCTCTCTAGTGTGTACTGATGGTTCTACAACAACTACGTCACTGATTTTGTGACATGTATGGTGCATTCTAACCACCTAGTTTACCCATGCATGGCTGATAGAGTTTTCTCGGTGGTCGATCCTAGGACACGGGTGGTTGTGCTTGATGATTTGCAGAATATTGTCCCTGACGTGCCGCCCATTATCCCTGTGGTCAAGACTCGGGTACACGGTGGTTTGTACCGCTACCTCGGGTGACCCAAAACTGATTGATCGTGTCCTTGTTGACCTTTTTTTAGACGTAGTTTTCACGTGGCCAAGAACGGGACGTCCGGTTATATGTTCCGGCGTCTTGGGAGGCCTAAACTTGCCTCGTTTGCCTTACCTGTGATGCTAGGTTATCGCTCTAGAGTCAGGATGTGTTTGGGGTATATACCATATTGTCATGTCGATCTAGAACCAGACATGGTTGAGTATTCCGGTGCCTCGGGAGACCTCGTATGGTTTCATATTCTGTGACATGTGTATTCACCGTTGGCGCCTTTCAGCACGACGGGGATGACGGGGCCTGGTGGGCTAGCCGCCAGTTCCCAGTACATAAGCTCTCAGCAGAGCTCATTTTACTGTCTCCTTGATTCTTACTTTATTTGTTCCAGACTTGGTGCTGCATTTCTCCTGCTCACCACCAGACCTCATGTCTCATCGAGTATGGGACCTGCATGCCCTAGACTCATTTCAGCACGATGAGGGCGACCAAGGGCGAGGGCATGAGGCCACCGGCCTCGCCCTTGAGGCCCTCGTGGCCTCTAAGCCGCCAATCTAGCCATCAGCTCGATCGGCGGCTGATGGCTCGCCAGGTGTTGGTCGGCCAGTCACCTGGCCGGCTGCTTGCCATGTAGCCAGCCGATCAGCGGCCAACGAGTCGCTGGCCACTTGCCAGCCTTCGCAATAGCGAGGGGTGGTTGCAAACCACCCCTTGCTATTGTAAGGTGGGAGGGCTGAACCGGCCCTCCCCTACATTTCTCTTCACTTATTACGAGCTGTCCCGGTTCATGCCGAACAAGTAGGATTTCCAGATAGTGAGACGTCAACATTGTGAAAGCAAGTTAATGATTTCAATCTCCAGTTATTCATGAACGCGTGCACGGCACTTTGACCTAAGATACAACTTGTCGGTCAGCACGATTAGCGACCTCTTCCCTTTAGGCTATAACGTCCTCGCGACAACCATGTTGGACGTCCCCAACCTCCTATGGTCATTGTCCATGAATGTCGCCCAGTGGAAATGTTGTTCACTATTTCGGCGTTCAAGTGGTGCCTACTTCCACACGTCAATCTGTGCCATTTGCCAGCTTACTCGAGCATTAGTTGACCACCCCAGTAGGCAAGCGAGATTCAGGATCCCATGAGTTGCATTTGGATCCACAACCGGCCCAATGAACAAAGTATTCCCTGACATCTCGTGACCGAATTGTACGCTCTCGGTGTTGGAGTATATGGGTGCACAAACGAGCATTGTTACTTGCATGGTACTCTACAAGTAGCGTGTACTCACAAGTAACGGTGCATGCGAGCACGAACATGCCAGCATGCTCGAGTAACACGGCAAGTACTTGCTCTGAATGAGTAGGCAACATGGTACTCGCCGTGTCCGAGTACCACTGAGTACTCGAGTTGAGGGAGTACAACACGTGGTACTTGTCTGTCCGAGTACCTAGTGGTACTCGTGGATCCAAAGACAACGGAGCAAGCAACAAACACCAGTGGTCTTTGAAACCTCAGTTTGCTCTCAAACCATTGCGAAACGTGTTTTGTCCGATTACTTCAACACAGTTTGGATGTCTACATGTATCGGCTTTGTACATGTGGCATCGATGTTCATGAGAAAAACACATTCTATTGTCCAGCTAGGAAATTCCACCGTTCACACTGCCGATTAAAAGATTCTCTTTTGCCAGCGTGTCCACATGTGATTACTCCTATGCATTCTTCAGGACGCCATAGTAGTCACAAGTCATGTCTGTCGTCTTCCGGAACTGAGGCGTGCACTTGCAAGGCACGCGAACACGCCGTCATATGGGCCACGCTGAATACTAGTTCGACATTCCACCCCTTCATGCACCACTCTAGCACATTACCCAGATGGGGCTCATCATCGACTACCCCGCCACCGACGGATGCTCCTTGGACCGAGGAAGACCGAACTCTCTCCACATCTGACGTCACGTCTGAAACACCTCCAACCAATGTCAACGCTCCTTCCGCAAAAGAAGCTACCACTGAGAGTATTGGGAATCCCAAGGAGCCTGTCCGCTCGTCCATATGGGAGTGCTTTGTCAAGGTCGAGGGGGAGCGAGGAAAAGCCCTCCGTAAGCTGTGTCCTTGCTACATGAAGAACGAAAAGCCGGACGACACATGGATTTCTGTTGCACAACGCAACACAAAGGCCATGTGGAACCACGTACGGGTGATCCACAGACACGTGTTCAAGGTAATGGTCGCCGAAGGGAATGTCGTGGAATGCAAAGTCGCTGACATCGTGGACAATCCCATCAGCCGTGTCATGGCTAAACAGGGAAACTTTGACCTAGAGTTCTTCCATGCATTCCTGTGGAAGTTCATCTTCGTCGAGCAGGTCCCTTTAACAAAACTCCAGAACTCATGGCTGATGAGGGCTGTTGACCATGCAAAAAAGGCAGTGAAGATCCACGGTCGCATGACCCTCCAGCGTGACATCATGGGAGTGCACAAGTGATTCCACAATGCCCTGCGCAAGCTCGTCGGTGAAAGCAACAGCTTGTTCAATTTCACCATGGACAGCTGGACTGCAACATCCAACGACAAGTATTATGCCGTGACTGTGCATTGGGTTGATGACGCATGGACCCTGCACTCAGCACTGTTGGATTTCCCCAACATGCGCAACCGCATTGACCAGGAGGCCCTCTAGAACATGTTTGAGCAGGCTGTCCATGTTTATTGGGGTCTCTGGGACCGCACTTTCTGCATCACCATGGACGGTGCATCTGTCAATGGAGAATTCGCCTTCAACCAGCTAGCCCGCTACAACCCACGCTTCAAATCTGAGTAGGGGGTTAAGTGCTTTGCTAACATCCTCAATCTTGCTGTAGGTGCCATGCTATGGACGCCACGTTGGACAAGGTCCGTGACGCCGTCAAGTTCATCACCTCTAGCTCCAAATGTGAGGCCATGTTTAAGGATCATGTGAAGGCCCAATGCGGTACGAAGTACATCAAGGTCAGTCTCAACTGCCCCACTCGCTGGAACTCCACCGTGGTGATGCTGGAGACAGCCGCTTCCATGAAGCTCCACCTTGGATTGTGGCTCTGCACACAGAATGCTGGCAGTAAGGTGCCCAGTGATGCCAAGTGGGGCACTGTGGACAGCCTCATCTCCATTCTGAAACCTGTTCTGGAGGTGACGGAGTGGATCAGCGGAGATTATGTGACAGTTTTAGTGGTGTTCCTGTGCTTTAATCTCCTCATGGATGCCCTCAATGAGGCTGAACGCGCGTGCAAGGTGGCAGTTGTTGACATGGTGTGCCCTTGCCATGAGTGCCGTTGATCGTACTCCCTGGTTCGACCACTGAGAAGTGGTTGAAAACCTGATCAAACTTTAGATTTGGATACCTTGGATTTTTCCATGCAAGATTGAGCTTTGAATCACTCGATTTGAATGAGTATTCAGAAAGTTAGCCTAGCCTAAAAATCGGGTGTTGGGCGGGTGAAATTTGGTACCCGCCATGGGTGGCGGTATAATCCACCGCCAGTGATCCGAGTTCATTCCTATTGGGCTCCAAATGCACAAGGAGCATGAATGAGGTAACTATAAGGACCTCCTTGACCAGGATGAAATTCTCCTTGACTTCTGGGCGAGGAAAGGCGCTCCGACGAAGACATCGTCGAAGCGCCTCTCGCTGCCTAGCGTGCAAGTCAAAGAGGGCGGCTCCACCAAGGATTACTTCGACAGCCGTAGCAGGGGCTCTACTGCTCTGATTTGGGCATGCTTGGATGCACTAGAAATCTTACATCACAGAATATAAGGATATGATGTAATCTCACTATGATAAGTAACAAAAACGTGTTTTGATTCAGTTCTATTGAATGCGACGTGTTCTTCCCACTCTTGCCCGTGATCCTTGTGATCCACACTCTTCACCATTGGTGTCCATCGGCTGCCCAAACACTGGTAGCGTGCATCATTGAGAGCTAGGAATCCTTGAGGGTGCCTCCATACCCACTAGTTCCAACAAAGAGTTATGGGCCCACGTGCCTAAAAGGACCCAAGCTCCTCAACTTTCACGCTACCGCCTCGTGCCATGGCAGCGACCAAGCAAGAGAGTATCGGCGTCGTCTCCAAGTTTGACGACAACGGCTTCCCTTTGTGGAGGTGGCAGTTTGAGGTCTACCTCAATGACAAGGGCCTGATTGACCTGGTCAACGGTAAAGAGACCATCCCTCCGGATACCGCGACGTCGGAGGAGGTGGACAAGTAGAAGAAGTGCAACAAGAAGGCGCTTGCATTGTTGGCGTGAGTGCTAGCTCCGCCGCAGCGTGCACTGATTCAAGGATGCACAGAGGCCGTGGAGACCTGGAAAAATCTCTGAACCATCTATCATTCCACCAACCTTGCTAATCAGCTCTTTGTCTTCAAAAGGCTCATCACCCTCCGAGCCAACAAAGGCAACGACATCATGGAGATCATGTAGCAGATGAAGTCCCTTATCGCCAAGTGTGTAGCCACCGGATGGAAGGTCGACCCTCAGCTGCAAGCCATGATCCACCTCCTGGCCTTGCCAGAAAGCTGGATTCCCATGATCACCGTTGTAGGCGGCTGGTCTGCCGATGAGCTGAAGTATCCGAAGGTGGCTGATTACGTCCGCAATGAATGGATGCAACGTGGTGGGAAAGAGAGCGGGGCAACATCAAGTTCTGCCTATGTCGTCCGCCCTCAAGGTAGAGGGGGAGGCAAGAAGGGGAAAGGTGCCAAGCACGGCACCAAGAAAGGTGACAAGAAGGGGGAGTGCTACGTGTGTGGCAAAGAAGGCCACTACGCATGCAACTGCCCCAATAGGAAGTCGGACCAGCCGTGGAAGGCTGGAAAGAAGGACAACCTCGCAATGATGGCAAAGGAGTCCGCCGACTTGACAAATATGGGAGTCTCCGTGATTGACTCTGGATCGGGCCGCCGCACGCAATGCAACCGGGCGGCATTTGTCACCTATAGCGCCTCGGAGCGGCGCATGACAGTGGCTAACGGCAAAACGGTGTTGGTTGCCGGTGAAGGCAACGTCCGCATCGAGATGGATGTGGACGGGGAGGCTGTCACGAGTACAATTCATAACGTGCTCCACATGCCCAACTTTGGGGAAAATCTGCTGTCAGTGAGCTGCCTTACCGACAAGGGCTGGAGGTGCTCTTCAACAAGAAGGAGGCCATCCTTGCACGGAAGGGAACGACAAGGTGTTTGCACACAGAAAGCGAGAGTACATTGTGTACCTACTCCGTGCAAAGATCCTTGGTAGCTGGGCGGGGCCCGGCGTCGTCCACCTCGCAAAGAAGGATGATGGAGACTTGGACCTGTGGCACTGCCGCCTGTGTCACATCGCTCCCTCAACTGTGGAGGACATGGTGAAGAAGGAAGTGGTGTGGGGTCTTGAGGTCAAGAGCCTTGACGCAGCCAAGAATGCGGTGTGCGAGCCGTGCATGGTCCGCAAGGCTACAAATCAGCCATTCGATGGCAAAGGGACGTGTGCATCGGCAAAGTTGGCGGTGGTTCACACTGACGTGTGTGGACCATTCAAGAGCTCCATCAGGGGCGTCGCTACTTCGTGACCTTCATTGACGATCACAGCCGCAAGCTCTACCTCTACATCATCAAGAGGAAGAGCGACGTCTTGCCTTGCATGCAGGAGTTTGTAGCAACAGTGGAGCGGTGAAGAGGGTTGAAGGTGAATGCGTTCCGGAGTGACAACAACGGCGAGTACGAGGGTTGCTCGGCATGGATGAAGAGTAAGGGGATTGTGTGGGAGAAAACTATGCCACATTCTTCGCAGCAGAATGGCATCGCCGAGAGGGCAAACCAAACCATCCTCAACATGGTCCGGTTCATGTTGAGCGATGCCGGCCTCGCGCAGCGGTACTGGGGTGAGGCGGCACGGACAGCGGCATACATCATGAACCTGACGCAGACGAAGCCGTTAAAGGACGCGGAGTCCAAGGTGTGGAAGAAACCACAAGAAATGTGGAAGATGCCACAAGAAGTGTGGAGCGGGAGGAAGCCAACTGTGGCTCACCTCTGCACGTTTGGCTGTGTTACACATGTTGTGCAGGCACATGAGGGGCGCGGCAAGCTGGACCCACGGACTCGCCGCTGCATCTTTGTCGGGTACGAGAGCGGGAGCAAGGCGTACCGGCTCTTTGACCCGCGGAGGCAGCAGATCGGGAAGAGTCACGACGTCACGTTTGACAAGGCCAGTCATTGGACGGACAAGGACACGGGTCTTTCCAAGGGTGGGGAGTGGCTGTTACTCCTCGAGGGGGAGACGCAGGAGGACGCGAAAGAGGATGGCGTCCGAAGGCTCCAACTGGCAAGAACCATCCGAAGGATGGGGGAGCGGCTGATTTGCATTAAGCCGAGTTGGACAATGAGTCCGAAGCGCCGACAGAAGTGGAGCTGAACAAGGAGGTGGGGAGTGAGACCACATCTCCACGATCCCGAAGAGAGGGAGAGCAGGCTAGTGGTGCGAGTGGTGTCATGAGAGGGTAGCAGCATTAGCAGCCTCGACAGAAGCAGCCCCGGAGAAGAAGACGTACAAGGAGGACGGCAAAACGGTACAATGCCGCAGAGGGCATCTAGACTGGGTTTGCTCGAGCATTCTTTGTGCAAGAGGAGTCCGAGACCGTCAAGGAGGCGTTGCAGCGGAAGGATGGGACTGAGTGCGAGGGAGCTATAAAGTCTGAGCTCACCTCCCATGAAGAGAATGGCACTTGGCAAGTAATTGACAGGCCAGAGGACGCGAAGATCATCGGCTCCAATTGGATCATCAAGAAGAGGCTCACCAAGGAGGGGAAGGTGGACCGGTACAAGGCGCGGCTGGTGGCGAAGGGATACACCCAGCGAAAGGGTGAACATTATGATGATACCTTCACACCGGTGGAAATTTTGCCTCCATCCGCTCCATCCTCTCAGTGGCGGCAACGCGCGACTACGAAGTCCACCAAATGGATGTGAAAACCACATTCCTCAATGGCGACCTGGACAAGGAGGTCCTCATGGGAGTGCCAGAGGGGGTGGATGCGCCGTCCGGGAAGGTGTGCCGGCTTTGCAAGGCGCTATATGGGCTGAAGTAAGCGCCACTCATGTTGTACCTGAAGATGGACGACTTCATTGCCAAGCTTGGCTTCAAGCGTTGTTAAGCAGATCAGAGCGTGTACGTGCGGAAGCAGCCAGGGTTGTACTAGATTGTGGTCCTTTTTGTGGATGACCTTATCCTCATGTCATCATACATGGAGGAGTTGGTGAACCTGAAGCGGCAACTGGGCGGTCGGTTCAAAATGACCGACATGGGCGAGCTCGAGTACTACATCGGTGTCGCCAGCAAGAGGAACTGCAAGGCACACGCGCTGGAGATGGGGTAGGCAAAGTACATACAAGAGGTGCTCCTCCGCTACAACATGGAGGATTGCAACCCCATTGGTACACCCATGACCACCACGTGTGAGCTGAGCTCAAGAATGGGGCCGAGCATTGACGAGGAGAAGGAGGAGATGGCAGGTGTGCCATACCAGTCTGCTGTGGGGAGCATCATGTACGCCATGGTGGTGACGCGGCCCGACCTAGCCTTCGTGGAGGGCCAAGTGAGCCGCTATGTTGCTGACCCCAGGCCGCTACATTGGCAAGTAGTGAAGCGGATCGTCCGTTATCTCAAGGCGACAAAACAGTCGCGGCTCGTGTTTAGAGGGGGAGCGCGTGACGACTCCCTCGAGTTGGTCGACTACTCGGATGCCGACTGGGCTGGTGATGTGGATGTCCGGAAATCAACGTCGGGGTACGTGTTTGTGCTTGGTGGTGTAGCAGTTTCATGGGCAAGCAGGAAACAGGACTATGATGCACTGTCCAGCACCGAGGCGGAGTACATCGCGCTCGCAAAAGCCGCAAAGGAGGCGGTCTGGCTGTGGCGGCTGCTAAAGGAGATCGGCGTGCCGTAAGGGAAGCCGACGGTACTCAACGTTGACAACATGAGTACCATCAGCCTTACCCACACCCCAGTGTTGCACAGGAGGACCAAGCAAATCGAGATCCGTCATAAAAAAGCACGTGACTTGGTCGCGAAGGGAGATGCGGCCATTGTGCATTGTGGCACCAAGTGCATGCTCGCCGACGCCATGACCAAGGCACAGCCCAAGGAAAGGCACGACGCAAACTACATGGAGCTTGGTCTACAATGTGATGTTTAAGATGTTACAGATTCCAAGGACAGGGCATCAAGGCTGCGATGCAAGGGGGAGATTATTGACATGATGTACCTCTTGTCATGAGTGCCGTTGATCGTACTCCCTGGTTTGAAAACTGAGGAGTGTTCGAGCACCCTATCTGACTTTAGATTTGGATTCCTTGGATTTTTCCATGCAAGAAAGAGCTATAAATCGCTCGATTTGAGTGAGTATTCAGAAAGTTAGCCTAGCCCGAAAATCGGGTGCTAGGCTGGTGGAATCTGGTACCCGCCATGGGTGGCAGGATAATCCATCGCCAGTGATCCGAGTTCATTCCTAATGTGCTCCAAATGCACCAGGGGTATGAATGAGGTAACTATAAGGACCTCCTTGACTAGGATGAAACACGCCTTGACTTTTGGGAGAAGAAAAGCGCTCCGATGAAGACATCGTCGAAGCGCCTCCTGAGCAGCGAGCAAGGCAAAGAGGACAGCTCCACCAAGGGTTACTGCAACGGTCGTAGCAGGGGCTCTACTGCTCCGATTTGGGCGTGCTTGGATGCGTTGGAAAGCTTAAATCACAGGCTATAAGAATCTGATTTAATCTCACTACGCTGACTAACAAAAACGTGTTTCGATTCAGTTCTACTGAATGCGACGTGTTCTGTCCACTCACATTCGTGATACTTGTGCTCCACACTCTTCACCATCGGTTTCCATTGGCTGCTCCAAACACTGGTAGCATGCATCAACAAGAGCTAGGCATCTTTGAGGGTGCTTCCATACCCACTAGTACCAACAGCAGCAACCATGTTGGACCGTTTCCAGAGTGGTGAGCTGGCTGAAGAGGAAATGGTCGGCAAGGACGGCGCACCCGTGAACATGCACATGGTGCACACATTCTTCAGTGCCCCCAAGAGGAAGAAGTTGGAAAACAAGCTGGACGTTTGGAAGAAGGAGTCGTGCATCGGCCACGATGACTGAGGCGTAGGAGAGGCAGAGCTGACTCTTGCCACTGCTAACGTGTCTTCATGCTGCAGGCGTGTGTCCTGAATCACATCCTCCCATGTCAAGAACCGGGACTATAACTAAGACATCAGAGTGTCCTGGAATGCCATGAATTTTAGAATCTCGAGGTCAAAGTCAACTAGGATCTTTGCATTATTGAGGATAGCACCGTTCTTGATGGTGAGGAGGGCAACCAGCGGAAGCGGGCCAGCCTTGTTGAGCCGAAGTCGAAAATCATGTGTGTGGAACCAATATGTGGTGACTGAATCGGAGTCACTCATCTTGAGCTAGCTGAAGCTACTTAGAAGAAAAATGATGACAGCCTGGCCAGAAGCACTGTAGTTACGTGTGAGGGTACTCCAAGCCTCTCGGGGGTCAGGGTCAATGCCAGCAGTGGGATCACCGATGGTGGGTTTGATGTCCGTGCGATCACTCTCTGGTGCGGCACATATGAGGGCCCTATCTGCACGGCCTACGTCAAACAACTACTCAGAGATGGAGGAGTCATACTTCAAGGTGTAGTAGGGCCAAATATCCTCACCCGAAACCCACAGATAAAACAAAAGCTCTCACAACATGAACTGTCCCACCTCAAGTTGTGATGGCGATGTCTCAAAATCCATTTGCTTGTATGGGGTGCTAGATGCATTCCCTAGTGACCCTAAGACACTAGAGACGGGTTGCTTCTGCTACTTCTATTGGTGTTGCTAGGCTACTGTCAATGATGTGGCATAAACCACTGGACCACGCTAGCCAAGGAGAGGTGGGTGAATGGGTGTAATTGTCAGAGCACATTGCAAGCTGGCTAGGAGTGTGCGTAATGCGTCCACCTCTTGCTGAAGAGCAGTGACAAGTTCAGCTACCGCGCTAACGGAGGTGGACTACATAACACTAGTGGTAGCTGCTCCGGCCATGGTTGTGAACTGAGGGACGCCCGGCATAACGGTCACACGCCAATCCCTTGGGACAAAAATCCCAACCCTCGACCCCTTGGTGTGTCGGCCAGTCTTTGAGATGCCACACAAACATTTCCTAGTAGCAAGACCGCTGCTAGCGACCGAGGTTATCGCCGTGCAACTCTCCCGGCACCGTTTGCACCAAGGTGCACCGCAAATGACTTGTAAAATTCAATAAACATATGCAAGGTAATTCTTGAAAGGCAAGGATCATTGGATAAGGAATGAATCCTTAGACTTGATGGGTCAGTAAAAGGCAATGTACTAAGTCTTTGGATAAGATTGGCATGCCTAGAACATCCCCTAGGCTTCCTTATGTACCATTCCCTACGAGCCAGCCGAGATCCCCTCGGTACACTGATGTCCTCTACTGAGGTGCAAGGATGCAAATAACACATTCTTCATGTAGTGCGTGTTGCGAGCTTTCCAAAATACCAAAGAACACCTCAATCCATGAAAAAATGGCCGAGTTACGGTCATTTGAGTACTGCACGTGTTACTACCGCTGGCAGCACCGCCAGCAGAGGTCACGGCCGCCTGAAGCGTCCTTGCCTGCAATTACACTTCCAACCACCAGCCCGTAGTGCCTATGGATCCCAATGAACCTTGTCTCTTTGGCTAAGCGTCTATAATAGGGTGATTTGGCTACTGTGGGAGAGAAATTCGCTCCATCGTGCTCGGGATCGGACAGGTACGTCGCCTGTTTTCAGGGGGTGCGCCTTCCACCTTTGCATGGCCATACCTTTCTCCTCCCTGGACCGAATGACCCGGTTCTTGGGTCAAATTTACCTGGTTTTTCACGTAAATTAAAATAGGCACATAAAAGCATGCCGATGAATCAGCATGATGACGTTATCTACGCCTCAACCAGCGGCAACCATAACATCATACCCCCTCAGAGGGTGTAATGTCTCGGTACACTCCCGGTACTCTCGGAAGACCGTGTTTACCGCACTGCCCCTGTGGAAGTCAGCATCGTGGATCTAGCAGTTGTGCTCAGGCCCATGGCCAAGCCATTGCACCAGGTACTACCAACAGTTGTTGCGCCGACGGTGCCCGGGAATCTTCTCCACCATGTACTCCTCCTCACCCTCCACCAAGACCGGTGGAGGATGAGCCTGTCCATGCACTGCAAACTGTACATCCGGCTCCTTGTAGGCCATGAGGAGAGAAGTGTTGAACACAAGATGGGTCCCAAAGTGGTCCGGCAGCTCCAACTCGTAGCTCACCACGGACACTTCTCCTTGACCTGAAAAGGGCCCACCCACCGAGGCTTGAGCATGTCGGTGCCCATCCCCTCCAGCTGCAAGTTCCACAAGCTCAGCATCATCATTTTTCCCACCAAGAACTCCTCGGCTGTCCGGTTCTTTTCCGCTTGACGCTTCATCTTATGCTATGCCTTGTGAAGCGCGTCATGTATGTCCCGGCACAGTTCCGTGAATTCATTTACAGAATACTGCATCGCGAGTAGGTCTGATCCCATCGCCATGTCCGAGGGACATGCAGGCTGCACCCCATACACCACTTCAAACTCAGACCTCCCCGTTGAGGCATGCACTGATAATTTGTAGGTAAAATCAACAACCGGGAGCTTGGATTTCCATCCCTCACCATCTGGCTCCAAGATCCCTCGCAACAGCTGCTCCATGGTCTGATTGGTGTGCTCAGTTTGGTCATCTGTTTGAGAATGGTGGGTTGATGAGAGAGGTAAACGGATGTCCAGCTTCCTGAAGATTTCCTCCCAAAACCGGCAGGTGAAGCGAGGATCACGGTCCAAGACCATGCACTTCGGCACCCCATGAAGTTTGATGACATGCTGCAAAAGGAGTTGAACCGTCTCCACTGCCATGACCTTCTCTTTGCATGAAATGAAATGCACCAGCTTGCTGAACCTGTCCACCACCAGCAATACCATGGTGTTGGCCGATGCGCTCCGTGGAAGGCTCCCCACAAAGTTCAGTGAGACGTCCGTCCACAGTCATTCTGGCACCGGTAGCAGCTGTAGATCTCTTCGTACCCGTGCCCTCTGTGACTTGATTATTTGGCACACATCACAGCTGCTCACATTCTCCTTGCGATTAGCTCCTATTTTCCTCCATCAATATTGGTACGCAAGTGTCTTGAAGGTCTTGTCGTGAACAAAATGAGTACTAGTGTGCGAGTCGTGTGCCTCCTCCAACAAATCCTGTCGCAATGACGCACTCTACGACACCACAATCTGGTTCCTCTTCTCTCGCCGCCAATACTGAGCATCCCACTTGCACCCCTTCACCGTACTCCCAGTGAATTCATGGTCCTCCGCATACGCGTGAGCAAACAGGCTGTGGATGATTGAAGATCCCGCCAGCACCGTGATCACATGCATGCCCAATTTGGATCAATGCAAAAGTGGGTTTGCTTGCTTGATCCTCCCTACTGTATACAAGATCTCATAATCAAAGCCCCCCTCCAATAGCTCCATCCATCGTGCTTGATGATGAATCAGGTTGGGTTGTGACTTGAGGTACTTGAGCACATTGTGGTCCGTGTGCACCACACACTGCCACGTCTGAAGGAAGTACCTCCCTTGCTTAAATATCTGGACTACGGCAAGACTTTCCTTCTCGTCAATTGGGTAGTTGGGCTCAGCCCCTTTCAGCCTCTTGGCATAGTACGCAATGGGTTGCAACCATTTTCCTTGGTCCTACATAAACACCCCGCATATTGCATAGTTTCTTGTGTCCGTCGCCAACACGTACTCCTTGCTAGTTTCCGGATGCACCAACACCAGTACCTCATACATGGCAGCCTTCATTGCTCCAAAGGCCTGTCCTTCCTTTGCATCCAACTCCTATTAGTGCCCCTTCTTAAGCAAGTCTATCAAGGGTGCTCCCGTTGCTGCGTGCCCCCGGATAAACCTTTGGTAATGGTTCATAAGATCCAGAAAAATGTAGATGTCAAGCACGCATGCTGGCTCTGGCCACTCCTTCACTACTTCCACCTTCTTTGGATCTATGCAGATCCCCTTTTCGCTGACAATGTGCCAAAGGAACTCCACCTCCTTCTTGGATAATTCATGCTTGCTGCCTTTGACAAACATCTACTCCTTTCTTAGCACTTCCATCACCGTCTGCAGGTGATCCTGGTGGTCTTCTATCGTCCATAATTAGACAAGGATATCGTCGAGGAAGACGGCCACAAACTGGTCCAAGAAGGGGAGGAATACCTAGTTCATCAGTGCCATGAATGTAGCAGGAGCATTTGTCAGCCCAAAAGGCATCACGAGATACTTGAAGTGTCCATAATGCGTCCAAAACCCAGTCTTTTCCACATCCTCCTCCACAATGTGGATTTGGTAGTACCCTGATATCAGGTCAAGTTTGCTAAAGACGCACACACCTTGCAGCTGGTCGAACAACTCCTCAATCCGTGGCAATGGATACCGGTTCTTCACCGTGATATTGTTGAGTGCCTGGTAAGCCAAGCGCATCTGCAACTCTCTCGACTTCTTCCTTTTTGAACAGCACCGACGTCGCGTATGGATACACAGACGGCCGGATGAAGCCCTGGTCCACCAACTACAACTAATTCTTGAGTATCGCAAGCTCTACATCACTCATGCGGTTGTAATACCACACTGTTGGTGAAGACCCTGGCACCACCTTGATCTTGTCGTCAATGTCGCATCGCAGCGACAGCCCATTTGGCAAATTCCCAAGGGAAAATGTCTTTGAATACCTTGAGAACCTCTCCAACACCGGGAGTCAACTTTGGAGCACCCATGCCTTCCATCGGCTGCCCCTCATCTACTTCAACGCTTACAATCTGCTGCTCAACTGCGTGTTGTGGATGTATCCAAGCCAAGTAAACCTGAGCAGCCTTGCACTCAAATCCCTTCAATAACTGCAAGTTGAGGGCGCACAGCTACTTCCACGCTTCTGCCACATCCGACTCCTTCCCCTCACCCCGCCACAATGGTAAAATGTTATTTTTTCCGCCCCCCTTCACGACAGCCCAGTTGCACCTCCAATCCACTTCCCCATTCCATACGTACAGCCAATATCGACCGATCAAGGATTCGTATTCATCCATAGGACAAGTGTGGAACTCCATGTCACACAGTAACTCATCCGTGTGAACCTTGTGCTTGACGAGAGGCATGCTGTACTCCAGCACTCCGGACACATGTTGTGCCTTGGCTGACATCCCCGGCTGTTGTGCAAGCTCCAACCTCGTCGTCAACCTGTCGTTGAAGAAGCTACGGCTAGCACCTCCATCGAGCAGACCGCATAACTTTCTCCAAGTCTTTAAACTCCCATCCGTAATCTCAAAAACCAGCTTCGGGCTAGTCCTTTAAAACCGTCGGGTCTCGCCTTCATTCTGCAACAGCACTTGAGGTAGCTCCTTAAATGGCAAAAGTCTTTCAATGCTAGTGTTGTCCCTTGTGGACATAAGGATTACAGTAGTAGGTTGTCCTTTCCTCAATGCTACTGTCCAATTCCCTGCTGTGCCTTGCGCTTGGGGAAATTTTGCCTGCAATGACCCTCCTCACCACAAGCCTAGCACTTGCCTCTTGGTCCTTGCTGCCCGCCCGGGTCCCGCCGTGGTTGTGTTGCGTAGCTAATCTGGCGTACATTGTAGCTTACCGTGTCGATGCGCTCTGCCGCCAAAACCAACTCCGTGAAGGTTCGCAACCCGAGTACCACGATTTCACATTAAACGTGCGGCTTCAGGCCATCATGGTAGAAATCATACGCCTATGTGTCCGGGAGGTCGTCGGTCTATGCCGCCAAAGCCATGAAACGTTTGGTGTAGTCCTGGACCGATCCGCCTTGCTTGATGTGTTTTATCTTGTCACGTGCGACTCGGCTGCCATTGAAGAGGTCCAAACGTGCCTGAAGCACCATATTGAGCTGCTTCCATATTTCTGGCTTCTCCGTCAACGCTCGCGTACCGAGATGTACTTTTGTGCCAAAAAGCAGGTGCGGATGCCAATGCAACACCCTCCAACGCACCGCTCCTTTGGCCAATATACCTCGCCTCAACCTCTGTGCGCAGCTGCTGGTTCTCTTGGCGCAACTCCTCAAGAGCACACCGGATCTCCTGCATGAGAAATACCTGGTTGTATGTCGCAGCTGCCATGCTTCCGGTTGTGACAGTTTCTTTCTGGCCAAACGCAGTTGTGGCAGATCTACTACCTCCCTTGAGTTTGTGCAAAGCCAAGCCAACGTCCACGCGCTCTGATACCAAATGTGAACTGAGGGATACCCGGTTAGATGGTCACACGCCAAGCCCTTGGCATAAACCTCCCAAAAGTCGACCCCTTGGTGTATGGGCCAGTCCTTCAGATGTCGCATGACTCTCTCCTAGCAGGAAGACCGCTGCTAAGGACCGAGGTTCTTGCCGTGCGACTCTTCCAGCGGTGTTTGCACTAAGGTGTGTTGCGGAAGCCTTGTAGGATCGCATGGACGTATGCGAGGTAATTCTTGAAAATCAAAGAGTGTTGGGTAAGGAATGAATCCTTAGACTTGATAAATCAGTACAAGGCAATGTACAGAGTCTTTGGGTAAGACTGGAATGCCTAGAACATCCCATAGGCTTCCTTATGTTCTAGCCCCTATGAGCCAGCTGAGAGCCCCTCGGCGCTCCGAAGCCCTCTACTGAGGTGCAAGCATGTAAATAACACATGTATAATAGACTGCGCATTTTGAGCTTTCCAACATACCAAAGACCACCTCAATGCGTGGATAAACCGTTGAGTTATGGGCGTTTGAGTGCTACACGTGTGACTGCCGCTGGCAGCACCACCAGTGGGGGTCACGGCCGCCCAAAGCGCCCTTACCTACAATTACACCACCAACCGCCATCCCAAAGCGCCCATGGACCCCAAGGAATATTGCCTCATTGAATAAGCATCTATCCAGGGGTGTTGTGGCTGTAGTGGGCAAGAAAGTCGCTCTGCCGTGCCTGGGGGTCGAACCGGTACGTCTCCTGTTTTCTTGATGTGCACCTACCACCTTTGCGCACCGGTATCTTTCTTGTTCATGCACCGAATGACCCGGTTCTTGGATCAAATTTGCATGGTTTTTCACTTACAATACAATGGGCACATCAAAATGTGCAGATGAAGTCGGCATGATGACATAATCTCTGCCTCGACCGGCAGCACCCATAACAATGGTGGTTGGCTATAGACACTGCCACAACTATGTATCGTATTGTAGGTACTACTATTGGACGGGAAACTTGGAGATTGAGAATATTGACCAAGTATTCCAGAAAAAAAAAATCTGGAGGAATAAAGGAAAGGAGTGCAAATGAAATTTTCGTTGGTTTTTTCTTAAGATACTCTACCAATACATGAGTATCTCCTTTTGGGAATTGAATGATCTACCAACTTTTCTATTTTTTCTTATGTTGGTGGTAGGTGGTCGGCAACCCGTCAAAGCTGCGTAGAATCTTGTGCAGCTTTCATGTAGCTTCTACGGCTTTATCTGCTGCTGTGATCGCCGAGGAGCTACTGGTCCAGCCGTGCCATGCTACCCCTGCTGCTGCGGGCTACTGCTGCTACTCTACTACAATTGCTGTTGTGTGCAGCTCCTACGTGCTGTTCTAGGTGCTGAACGCAGCTCCTGCTGTAGTTCTACTGATATTTTTACTACTGCTTTGCTGCTATGTCTGCTGCTGCTACTTCGTTGCTGCATCTAGTGTTGTTGCTGCTCCTACCGCGTAGCAGGCAGCGAGCGAGTGAAGGAAGGAGCATGAGGGAGCGCGAGTCCGCGAGAAAAAAAACTTTCTTTGCTTCTCTGGTTTCCAACTGTGGCCTAGCTGACTTCTTAGCTGCTGACGTGGCTGCACCCGGCAGGAAGAGGAATCTGAGAAAAAGGTGGATAATAATGAGTTGCAAAATGGTGAAGCAACGGGTGGAATTCCCTGCTACGTGGCGGTGCCATCACCACGTGCGTCGCCTCGGCCGTGGGCGTCGTGCCACTTTACGTTGGCCGCGTGACCACCTAAGATATCATTGTTGTGGGGTCAATACCGCACAAAAAAAATGGTAGCATTTCCCCCACATAGGGAGTGCTTTGAAGCCGCTGACAGGCAAGGCTAACTCTGCCGGGAGAATTCCAGGAAAATTTCCCCTTCAGTGGCACTTATGGGGGTCCGCCAACATTGGATGACACTTGTACGCTGCTGATGCTGCTACTCAGTCTACTGCATCTGCTACGCTATGGCTCTTATGCCAACGTAGAAAATGCTACGCTATTCTGGACAAGACTATTTCCTGCCGCCTCACACACTTGGACATAAGTGTGGAGCTTGGTGCACATTGACTTAACACCTGAGCAACGATGGCTGCTCAATTGTGTGAGGGAAAACTTTCTCTTGAAAGTTAGTGTCATAACTGTAGTTAAAAGTGAATAATGACTGAGTTGATAGCAACAACGAGATGTGGTGTGAGACCCCTCTCACACTAACCTAGGCCCTCACCTCTGTGAGGCTTGTTATTTAGTCTACTGGCTAATCAGGAAAATGCACTATTTTCTGGCTACTGGGGTTTTCTTGGCGAGCCCTGCGAGAGGACCGATAGCCCTAAACTCGGACATTGTCTGTTTTTCCTGAAAATTGGACCATACCAAATTATGCATGCTGTGAACACAGTCATGCACACAGCATCAGCTAGAAAAAGTACACAGAGGAGTTATGGCTGCCTGGACCTAGGCAGACACTATGCTAATCGGAACAGCCGCCTATGATTGTTGGTGACATGAGTGACGGTGGTTACTACCGATGGAGCTGGCCGAACACTTCTATCAAGTGGGAGACTCCACACAAGGAGACGGAAGTCATGTCTCTTAAAATGGTGTGACGTCCCCTCCATCCCTCAGCGTCCGTCGTTGTCAACGTCTGCCAAGTCAGTCATTTGCACAAGTATGTACACCAACCAAGAGGTCACAACATAGATCACTCAGATAGTGCAGACGCAAATCACGACAACGCTCACATGAAAAACGTCGCGCAGCTTTATCCATGGCGGAAGCAACAATAAGTATGCCACAAGTCCGATGCCTACAATGATAGAAAATGGCCTTATCCACTTTGTGAGAAGTTTTCGTGCCCCGTGCGACTTTTGTTAAAGGTTCTTAGTGCTAAACAACACCTTTTCGCCGATGTCAAATCATACCTCAGGGCAAATTTTGTTAGCATATGCCTTTATTTTATTGTTGAGCCACTTGAAGATGACCCTTCGTCTCCTGCAACAAGGAGTCTATACGCTCGACAAAGGCTTGAGTAGAGGAAACCTTTCCTTCTATACTCCAAGTATTAACTAATAAAATGAGCAACCTTTGATGCCGGTGATTGTTCAACAAAAACGGTATGAACTTCGTGACCTCTTTCACCAAGTTATTCACCACAAACTTTGGCGGTGCCAGGAATTTGTCCAAATCATTCATGGCGGGGTCCAAGTACATGCACAACATCTGCTCCAGTGTGCAATTCATGTGATTTGGTGATCCGTCGATTTGAGGGTGAAATGTTGTCGACACTTGAGACTCGCTGCCGAAGTACTCGTGCATCTTTTTTCCAAAACATCCTGGCAATTGTTTTCTCTTCATCAGAGATCATGTGCAACGGTAAGCCATGGTACTTCACGACACCGTCGAAGAATAGACGAGCGGTCTCCTCTACGTTCACGTCAGTGGTTGTAGGAATAAAGTGTGTCATATTCGTTAGAAGATCCACAACCACTAGCATTGTATCATGGCCATGGGCCGTGTCTGGAAGACCAATAATAAAGTCCACGATAATGAACTCCCATGGAGTCCCAAGGATGGGAAGCTGTTGGAGGATTCCAAGAAGTTTTTCTTTACTAGCCTTCTTCCGAGCACATGGGTCGCATGTTATGCAATGCTTACAAACATCGACACTCCACCTCGGCCATCAATAGTGGTCTGAGAGTGCTTGTCCCGTCTTTTGAGGTCCCACATGACCTGGCATTGGTGGATTGTGGAACTGGGAGATAATCTTCACTCCAAGGTCTCCTGAGTCTCGTACAACTTGTTTTCCATGCC
Organism: Penium margaritaceum; assembly: GCA_023375785.1. NCBI lineage: Eukaryota > Viridiplantae > Streptophyta > Zygnematophyceae > Desmidiales > Peniaceae > Penium > Penium margaritaceum. The sequence continues at coordinate 63,041 of SZWC01015034.1, forward strand.
AATAGATTCCTACGGCCTCCACCAATCCGTACTTGTCCAGATTCCAAGAGTCTTGAAATGAAAGATCCACATTGTCTCCCAGCTGGATCCTTTTTATAAAACTATTGTAGTGGATAATCTCTCGAGGTGGTTGCTGAAGAGGTGCAAGGAGTCTAGTGCTTTTATTCTAGCTATTGTAATAACCATGAAACACCCACCAACCTTGGTGGTTGCTTTAACTTCCACAAGCTGTCGCCGTCGTGGATGGGCCATGTTGACGCTTCGTGGCCGATATTCCCACATGAACAAGAATTGGCTCAGGTATTCACTCTAATGTGCCTCTCATCTTGACAAGTTTTATTTTATTTGGAAGAACACCAACGGGTTGTGGTTGGTCACAACCATCACACCTCCCTCAGCTCCCTCGAGATAACAACGCCATATCTTGAAGGCGTGTTGCACAGAAAGGAGCTCTTTATCACCAGTCGTATACCACGTCTCCGTGAGTTTGAGCTTCTAACTCACACACGTAACGGGATGACCATTCTGCATGAGGACAACTCCGAGCCCTACTACCAATGCATCACATCGCACTTCCCATGGTCATGATGGATCTACAAACTCTAAGACGAACACTGTGGATAAGAGGGTTTTGAATTTGAGGAAAGCATTCTCTCTGTCAGCTATCTATTCCCAATGCACATCTTCTCACGTGAGCCTGGTTAACAGATCTACCACGCAGAGCTTTCCTTGCAAAAACCTTCAAAAATAGTTTACAAGGCCAACGAAAGACCTTATATGCCCAACATTTGGTGGGTACGACCAATCCACCACTGCTTGGACCTTTCGTGGGCTGACATGGATACCGTCCTTGCCGACTATATGTTTAAGGTATTCAAGCTCATCTTGTACAAACATGCATTGGCTCACCTTTGCGTTGGTGCACTTTCTCTCTCGGAGGATCGCAATGACTCGCGCAAACGTTTTATGTGCTCTTCCATATAAAAACCAAGATGTCGTGCAGGTAAAACAAGAAAAATTGACCAAATTGCTTGGTGAACATTTGGTTCGTTTCTCCTTAGAAGGTGGCTGGGGCCTTTGTTAGGATAATGCATAAAACCAAGAACTGAAAATTTCCCAAGTGCGTCCGAAACACTCTTTTGGGCACATCACCTTCCAAGATGCAAATTTGATGATATCCTTCAGAAAAATCCTAAGACGAAAAAACTATTGCTCCTTGGATTTGGTCAAACTTGTCCTCAATCCGTAGTAAGGGGAATCATTTTTTCACCGTCAACTTGTTCAGTGCCCAGCTTCTGTGTTCGCGCACATACGTAAACCCTTATCGTTTTCATTCACAAAAAGGATTGGCGTACTGCACAGCGAGCTACTCAACTCGTTCCACTCTCTTGCAAGGTAGTGTTAAATTTTGTGTTTGGTCTCTTGTCTTTCTGCCTAGCTAAGGAGATACATGGGTGTAAACAGAGGAGTCGCCTCCGGTTGTAATATAATCATGTGGTCCATGTGCTTATCTGGTGGAAGCCCGGTCTGTGGGGTTTTCTTGGTCGGCCCTGTCAGATGATCAATAGCCCCAAACCCGGATCTTCCACTTTTCTGGATCATTGGACCATACCAGAGTGTGCATGTTGCAAACCCAGTCGTGCATTGAAAAGCAGATAGAAATTTTGTAGAGCAAAGTCATGTCTGCGTGAACATGACCAACCTGTATGCTACTCAGAGCAACCAGCTATGAGTATCCGTGACATGGGTGATGGTGGTTGCTAGCAATAGAGTTGGCCGTGCACTGTTACCAAGTAGGAGACTCCACACGATGAGATGGAAACCATATATCTCATGATGGTGAGACCGTCCCTTCCATCGCTCAGCGCCCGCCGAGTCAGTCATCTGCAAGAGAATGTGCACCAGTCGAGTGGTCACAGTACAGATTAGTGAGACAGTGCACGTGCAAATCACACTAGTTTTGGGGGGAAACAGACGAAGCCTGGGTTTGGGCTGTCCGTCGTTTGGTAGGGCTCACCGAGAAAACCCCACAGGCCATAAATGAGTGTATTTTCAAGATTGGTTGGTAGACTTGGTAACAAACCTCATAGAGGTGAGTGCCTAGGCTAGTGTGGGAGGGGTCTCACACCACGCCTAATTCTTCTTGTTTACTTAGTTATTTTTCACTTTCCGCTGTAGCTCTGGCGCCAAGTCTTGAGTGCAAGTTTTCCCTCTCACAATTGAGCAGCCAACGCTACTGAGCCGCTAAGTCTGGACGCATCGGGCCACGCACTTCAGTCCAAGTGCATGAGGCGGTAGAACATAGTCTTGTCCAGACTAGCGGAACATCGTTTCCATGTCTTCCGTCCTCATGATGCCCCTCCTCCACCCCCCCCCTCCTCCCAACTCTATCGCGGTGCTCCATCGTGACGGCTGCTATAGAGGACTGCTATCCAGCAACGCATGCTCGATTTTTCCATGCTCAAGTGGTGACATGAGACGCTGATTGAGTATGGCGAAAGCCGGTTGGCGAATGGGGCTTATTGTACTCGGACACGGGTGTGTGGGTTATTTTGTTCCAAGGGGAGGGGAAATGAGGGTCACACATGAAAAAATGGCAATGGGAACTCCAAGCTTTAGAACACGAAGGTGTTGATGCCCAACCTGTTGTGATTTGTGACGTTCCTGTCGACTTGTACAGTTTACTGTGACCACTCGGCCTTGTCCATACTCGTGCAGATCCCTGATGCGGACCCAGGCGGTACCGGTGCGTTGTCCGGTGGCGGACTACCGACTTGGAGCTTACCGACGGCCGTTCCAGAGCTCTGGACGCTACCCTGGACCTCCTGCAGTTTTTCTGCAGCACGCAGGACTTCATCGGTGGACTGGCCGTGGGCCCGATTTGCATGTTTTTGCATTGTGTTTCCACCGTTCGATGCTGGATGCATGCATGTGATCAGTCGTAGCGTCCGGCTTGTGATTCTTCATGTCTAGGTTCAGACGGCGTAGCATTCTGACATGTGTGCACAGAGTTACGGCCAAAACAATGTTTTTGGGCCGGTTTTAGGACAGATCTTGCACTGCCGCGTGCGACACCCGCCGTGCGCCGCGGCAGGTACTTATGCCATGGACCTGTCATTTTTCATTTCTCTCTGCAATTATATTCAGTTTGAGTTTCCTGACACTCTGTCCGTCTCCCAACCCAGACTCTTACAATTTTGTCTCAAACTTGTGACTGTTGTCACACGCTGACCTGGCGCTGGCGCCTAGTGTCACGGCAAGTGGTTAGGAAGGTTCTAGGAAACTTCTCATGGTATCAGAGCAACAAGCCAGAGCTTGTTGTGCTGCACAGCAGAGATGCAGGAATCGCAGCAGCAGTGAGCAGCAGCAGCGGCAACAACACACAGCAGCAGCGGCAGGTCCTGGGAGGACCCACCAACCTGCGCCATTGCAAGGCGTAGGCCGCAACACCTGCGTGACAGAGGAGTCGTGCAGGAGGGGTGCAGCAGTGTAGCAGCACGCCAGCACAGCAGCGCCATAGCAGCTGTCCAGCAGCGCAGCAACAGAGCTGGCAGTTTTGACCACAGCAGCAGCAGCAGCAGCAACATCGGCGGCGGCATCAGAAACATCAGCAACAGTAGCCGCCAAAGTGGCTTGAGGCCATTGCCGTGAAGCTCGACGGCAGCAGCAGCAGCAGCAACAACAGCAGCGTGCGCCACCGCTGCCCCTGTCCGTGCAACTTCCTAGAAGTCGCACGGACGTGGAGGAGCCGCGGACGGAAATCGCGTCAGCCACCACCTCCCCGTCGGCACGAGCTTGCCCTGGCTTCAAACGAATGCCGTTTTTGGCGTTTGAGGGTACGTTGGAAAGCTCTTCTCTCAAGCTCTCCAGAGCTACTATTCACGCTCAGTTTCGTTCTCTGTCGCCACCAGCAAAGACTGAAGTGCAACGCAGATTTGTTTTCTGCTGAAATTCGGGCAGAACAGGGAAAAGTGACGTTTTGCCACTTTTTCCAAATTTTTGCGACCGAAAATCTCACCATCATGTTCAGCACAATCAGGAGCCTCTGTGGTCCAAATTTCGCTTGATTTGGACAACCTTGAATTTTTAGTGCCGAAAATTTTAAATTTCAGCACTTAGCCAAATTTCTGGCCGTCAGCACCATACTTGGCCAAATTTTTGGCCGGACAGTCAAAAGTTGCCAGCGTCTCAACTCCTCAAGAAACGCTGACGGTTTTGAAATCCGACAAACTTGACCTGTCGCCCCATGCTGAGCGGCGACATGAGCCTGTCCGACAAGGAGAAGGGACCAGGCGACCCCTCCTCCTCTTCGTCTGGTGTACTCAGTCCACGCTCGCAGGCCATTGAGGACCTGCGAAGCCAGCAGGATGAGATGCGTCGCCTCCAGAGAGAGCAGACTGACGCTATCCGCACGCTGACTGAGCTTCTGCGTGCTCAGTCCACGGCTCCTCAGCGGGTTTCTGAGGGAGCTGCCGGCGTCGCGGTCTCTACCCAGCAGTCGGCTCAGGCACCCGTGACAGGCACTTGACCTGTCCCACCACCTGCTGACCTCCTGGATGATGAGCCACTCATGCCAGGCATTACTCANCTCCGTTTTCCCCGATACGATTGTCACCTGACTACCCCGGCGACTATCCACTTCCGGGAGTCTTCCCCGTCTCCCGTCCTCCTCAGCCTGCGGTCGCCCTCCCCACGGAGCGGCAACCCAAGGACTTTGAGACACCACCCATACGGTACATCACTAAGGACGGCTTCGACTGCTGGGAGATCCTCTTTCAGGTTTGGGCCACTTCAGAGGGCGTGTGGCCCTACTACCACAGCCAGTATCAGTCTACAGACCCAGCACAGGTGCTGACAGCAGCCAGGGCGATGCGCGGCCTCCTCTACGCCATGCCACGCAAGACCATCGTCGACTTCTGCCCTTTCCTTGGCGAGCCTGGCACAGGCACCGGCGCCGATCCACGCGGAGGTTGGGATCTCGCCCTATCCCTGCTGGCCGCAGAGATGCACGCCACCCGAGCAGCACACATTCGTGCCTTCCACTCTCTCTGTCAGGGGCCTAGAGAGCCTGCAGCCGATTACTGGCGACGCGCCATGCGCATCTACACGCGTCTTGGGACCTCCGGAGGCACAGAGCTGTGGGCGCTCCGTACGGTGATGCTCAGAGTTCGCCTTGAGTATATTGACATCTTCACACGGTACAGCGACGCCATCCTTGAGCCTTTCTCAGCCACTCTGCAGCTTCTCCCTTGGGCGCATCAGCTTTTGCTCCATGTGACTTCAGCCCGCGAGGCAGCCGTGGCCCATCAGGAGACTGCCCTTGCTGCAGCAGTCGTCGCATCACCACCATCATCCCTCCTGCAGTCTCCTTCATCTTCCATCACGTGCTCGTCTTCCTCCTCCTCTTCGGCCCCGCCCACACCCACTCAGACACAGGGTGTTGCAGCAGCAGCTCAGGGGAAGAAGAAGAAAGGGAAGCGGGGACCAGGTCAGTAGGAGTCACAGCAGCAGTCGTCTTCCAGTGGTAGCAGTGGACGTTCCGTTCACTGCTACAACTGTGGCGGCGCCCATCGCTACACCGAGTGCCAGCAGCCGCTCGACTGGGCACGGATTACTCGTGGGCTCCAGGCGGCACACGCTCTCCGTTCCGCATCCAGCACGTCAGCCTCGACTTCCTCGGGACGCGTGGCAGCCACAACTACAGCTGTTCCTGCTTCCCCACCGGCGAGTAGCAGTGATCCGGACCCACGCGACCGCACCATCGCCGAGCTTCGTCACCTTCTGGCACTCCGCTTTCAGGGAGGTGCGAGTGTGTTGTCACAGCCGAGTGATTCACAGACTGTCGGTCTGTCTGTCCATGTGGCTCGGGATGACTCGTGTGGGGGGGCACAGTCGGCATGTGATGATGATGGGCCTGACTGTACAGATTGGATTCATGAGTCCCACCTTTGTGCCCTTCGTCGTTTCTCCCCACCTGCTGCTCAGCGTCCGTCTGAGGCCGAGTGTTCCATTGCCCGTTGTACAGTGACGTCCTCCAGTCGTGATGTCGGTGGCACTTGGATCATCGATTCAGGTGCCACTCATCACATGACGTGTCGTCGTAGTGACTTCGTTGTTCTCGGCCCTGTTGCATCTGTTCGTTCCGTTCGCACCGGCTCTGGTCAGTCCTTGCTAGTCCAGGGTGTTGGGGTCGTGCGCTTCGATGGTCCGTCTGGCCCCTTGTATCTCTCCGAGGTGCTGTTTGTGCCTGACCTTGAGCTCAGTTTGCTTTCTATACGTGCTTGCACACTGATGGGACTCTCTGTGGAGCACACTATCGAGTCCGCGACTGTGACTGCCATTGACACTCGCAGCATTGTTCTGCGTGCCTCTGTTGTGGATGACCTGTACCGTGTTTCCCGGACTTCTGCCCCTTGCTCCACTTCCCCTTCAGCTCGTATTTTTGTCACTGGTGTTCTGTCTCCTGAGCGATTGCTTCATCGCCGTCTGTGTCATGTAGGCTCCGACACTGTGTTGAAGCTCATTCGGACACAGCCTGCTCTTGGTCTTGATGCGGCTTCTTTCGAGAAGCCACCCAAGACTGACTGTCTTTTCTGCGCCCAGGGTAAGATGCATCGCTGTACCTACCCTGACTCACGATCTCACGTACTTCGCCCTCTTGAGCTCGTCCATTCGGACCTTCTTCGTCCTCTTCCTGTCGAGTCTATGTCCGATAGGGGTCGATACGTCCTGACGCTGACTGATGACTTCACCCGGATGCGGTGGGTCTACAGCCTGCGCCAGAAGAGTGACGCCGCTCTTGCGGTTCGCCTCTGGCTAGTGATGGCTGAGCGTCAGTCCCGCCACACGCTGCACACTTTCAAATCGGATCGTGGCGGCAAGTTTCTCGGCGAGATGGATAGCTTCTTCGCTGAGCACGGGATTTTTCACCAGGTCTCCGCTCCTGCTACTCCTCAGCAGAATGGTGTTTCTGAGCGTTGGAACCGCACCATGGAGGATGCGGTTCGCGCTATGCGGTCTGAGTGCGGTCTCCCAGAGTCCTTCGCTTTTGAGGGCTCTGCCTACATGACTTGGGTCTGGAACCGCCTCCCGCACGGTCCTCTTCCGGACCACGTCACACCGTATGAGCTCTGGTTCGGCCATCGTGCTGACCTTCGTCTCGCTCGCGTCTGGGGGTCCTTGGCTTCCGTGTGGTACACCGAGGACCAGCAGGGGTCCAAGGTCTCACCGCGAGGTCGCTTGTGTGCCTTCGTCGGCATCTCCCCGCGATCGTAGGCCTGGCGATTTTGGGACCCTACCCGTCGTCGCATTATTGAGTCACGCGACGCGCTCTTCTTTGAGTCCCTCACCTACCGTGATCTGACGTCGATTACGTCGCTGTCTGTCACGCACATCCCTACATGTGAGGTTTCTCGCCGGATGGGGGAGTCTTCGCCTGCGAGCACCCCTCGTCAGGCTGATGTGTCCGTTCGAGCTCCCTCCACTTCACGGTCTCCGGCTCTTGATGACCCAGCGATCATCGCTGTCGGCCCAAAGACCTCTCCAGCACCACCGGTTTCTACCCCGGTTCCCTCGCCTCCCTCCGGTACCCATGATCCTACACATGTGCGTAATCCTGTGTCCGCCGGCACTCCTGCCTCTGTGTGTGGTCCTGCCTCATCTGTCCCTACTGCCACACCGAGTCCCGTGTCTCCCACACATGCCCCTCCTCGCACGACATCACCAGCTCCCTTGACTCAGCTCTCCCCGGCTGTGACTGTGCCCGATCCTGAGCCTGAGGTGCGCCCCTCGAGCCCAGGTTACTCCCGTGAGCCTGGCGGTCGTCTTCGTCCATTGGACTCCGGAGCTCAGCGAGCGTCTGGTCCTGCACCTAGGCGCTCCACTCGCAGCGTCGCGAGTGGTGACCCCGGCACAAAGGCCCTAGGCCTGAGTGTCCACACTGAGCACACAGAGGTACATCCAGCGTGTCCAGTGGGGCACGACCTCGTCACTCGCGAGTTCCACATCGCTTGTGATGCAGCAGCCGATCTTGTGGTCGTCAGACCTAGCACTGAGGCGTGTGCTCTTGCCACGCAGAGCTCTCCCGCTTTGGCGCCTGACCCGGGCACACTGAGGGAAGCCCTCTCATCACAGGATGCTGACGCTTGGCGTGCTGCCTGCGAGGATGAGCTTCGCGCCATCAGAGAGCACGGAGTTCACGAGCTAGTCAACCTTCCACCTGGAAGGAATGTTATTCAGGTCAAGTGGGTCTTTCGCAAGAAAGTGAAGCCAGATGGCTCACTGGAACGCCACAAGGCTCGCTTGGTCGTCAAGGGGTACTCTCAGATTGCGGGCATCGATTACACTGACACCTTCGCCCCTGTCGGCCGTATGACCTCAGCTCGAGCTCTGTTCGGTGTAGTGGCTCAGCATGACTGGGAACTACACCAGATGGATGTGCACAATGCGTTCCTCCATGGCTCTCTGGATGAGGAGATCTACGTGGCTCAGCCACCCGGTTTTGAGGATGGCGACAAGGTCTGGCGCTTGCGCAAGTCCTTGTACGGCCTCAAGCAGTCTCCTCGGTG